>JAJIYU010000260.1:0-59360 GCA_030144865.1 Tinospora cordifolia | reverse complement strand
CAATTTTGTTATTAAAGAAAATTCAATTACCATTTGTATTCCCTGAGGACGATACCCGGACTTTCCGGATATTACTACAAGCGATCTCGTATACTTGCGAGTTCACTAACAGGCGCAGGTTAGGATATTGGATGTGGTATAGCATTGAGGACGAGTGCTTGTCGTAACTGGGGGTACGGTCGGGCCAAGTCTATCAATTGGGCTCCCCTAGAGCGTTGATGATGAGTGGCTATCGTACTCGGGGGTACGGTCGGGCCAGGTTTATCAATTGGCTCCCTATAGAGGATCTAAGACTGTCATACATGAGGTATGAACTGGCGAATCCCTATGATATGATATGAGTATATGCTTAATCGTTGGGTTTCACCCACTCGAGTAGATTTATTATTGCCTTGTAGGCTATTGAGAGCTTCAACATGTGTTTTTAGCATTAAAACTGTTTTCAAAATGAAAGGTGCACGAATGTATTATGGATTTTAGCATTATTTAACTGTTATATTCATTTGCATTATTATTATTGTGCATACATACATTACATTATTTTCTAGAATTCTTATTTTAAGTTATAGATTAGATTACGTTACTCACTGAGCCGCTGTAGACAAAATTGGCTCACTATCAACATTTTAGGTTTTTCTTTTGTGGATAAAGGGAAAAAGGTAGTCATCGAGTAGAACACGAAACGTTTATTTTGGTGGGTGCCTCACGTAGTTTATATTTTGAGAGTTAGTATGATGTATATGAAGTGAGAAAAATATTGTAGATATTTTAACTTAGACATTTCCGCTACTGCTACATTTAGGAGACTGTATATATAGTTGTCTTTTATTAAAAAAATTTACTGTAATTATTTGTTCTAGTAGTTTCTACATTTCTTATGATTACTCTAATAATGCTATGTATAGTGTTGTAAGAAGAGGCTTAATAGTGTTTGGGCAAGCTCAGTTTGTGAATGAGTTTGTCAAAACACTGTGCCGATCAGTTCGTTCTTTTTCCTATGGAAGGGGTCCTGACACGTGGAAATCACAATATGTTGATATGATTAAAGTGGTTTTTGCCAAGTTGAAGTTATTAGATATTGGGTAATTCTAAACCACTCAATGTGAAATTCTCATTAGAAATGGTTTCCTTTGTACTAGTATCCTAGTTGATGTTAAAAACTTAGTTAGTTTTGTATTTGGAAGGTACTTAGAAATTAGAAACTATTTAGGACTCCTTTGTTATATAAACCCTTATTAGGGCATGTGACAAGTAATATGAGAAATTGGATGTTGTGTAAGAATACTTTAATGTGAGGGTGTGATACCCTAAAAAATTCGTACGAAATGAGAAAAATGATTCCCTTCAATTATATGTCCAATTAATTCAGTAGAAGTCTATTTGCTTAAAAAGTCTCAGTGAAATGAGGAATGAAATGAAATAAAGATAAATTTATGAAAATTGAGGTGCAACATTATTGAGGCCTAAATGATAATGAAATTAATTCATTACAAGTTCATTTACCAATATGGGTGTCATAAGAAAGGAATTAGAAAGTTGCTCAAAAGCATGGTCTCATGTGAGAGAGAGTACAAAATAGAAACATTTACACACATAGTGGTGTGTCTCACAAGAATAAAGAATGAACGAAAAATAGAAACATTTACATGATATCGCATCCAAGAGAAAAGGGAAGGATGGAAAATTAGAAATCCCAAAACCATGTTGCTCACATGTGTGCACAAAGAAAACAAAATAGAAAGTTTCCAATATTAGAAGGTTGCCCATGAGCACACAAGAAAACCAAGAATAGAAGTTTCTAATATTAGAAGGTTGCCCATGAGCACACCAAAAAAACCAAGAATGGGAGCTTCCAATATTAGAAGGTTCCACAAATAGAAGTTCCCATGTGCACACAAGTACTTGATGCCCAAGAAAATAAAATGGGAAAGTTGCTCAAGGAAAGTTTGTGTCCACACATGAGAAGAAAACTCAATCAAGCTCAAACTTTGTGTTCACACATGAGAAGGAAACTCAATCAAGCTCAAACTTTGTGTTCACACATGAGAAGAAAACTCAATCAAACTCAATCTTTATGTTCACACATGAGGAGGAAACTCAATCAAGCTCAAACTTTGTGTTCACACATGAAAAGGAAACTTAAACAAAGCTCAAACTTTGTGTTCACACATGAGAAGGAAACTCAATCAAGCTCAAACAATGTGTCGACACTAGCAAAAGGAAACCCTAATTGCTCACATGCGCAAACCGTATGCACCATGGGAAATTGGAAAGATTCACATGCCAAAATGTCCACACATGAAAGATGGAAAGATTTCTTATGTGAGCGCACCCAAAATGTCCCCCTATACCCACTGAAAATCTATACAAAGGACCTTTGTGCTCTCATTCTCTTCACGCTAAAGCAAGAGTTGATAAGATCCCTGTTGTTTTCTCCAGTCTCTCTCTTGGCACCTCTTTTCAATTCTTGAGTGTTCTTGAGGGTTTGAACATGCTGAAGTGCTACTAGATTTCAAATTTTGATTCAATTGAGGTGGAGGTAATTTATAGAACCTCAACTTTATTGTTTTATATTAATGAGATGTTCATTCATGTTTTAAATTCAGTTTATCACGCAAATTTCAATTTTAGTTTGATAAGCATGTTTTAATTTTTAGTATAACATGTACGCCATGTTAATTCATTCATTAAATCGTGTCATGCATAAATCTCTCATGCTTCAGTTTATTTTGATGAATAATTCATGTTATGTGACATTTCATGCACTTGATGTTTACATGATGATTGTGCTAAATTTATTTAGTTTAATTTATGATTCATGAATATAAGATTAAATGAAAGACTTTGATATAAAGAATTATGTACTGTCACAGTGATCCATGGGGATTACTGTGGGTGTCCTTTACATGTGATTAGTTCACATGGGTGGAGTTCCAAAATACTTAGAATATGGGTGAGACCCTAAGTCTAATGAAATTTGTATAAAAAAATTATCTTTTCACTCAAGGGATAAATTTTGATAAGAACATCAAGGTTTGGAACCCTTTCAATCAAAGTTACAACTGTTAACAAGAAACTGTTTGAAATGCCTAATGTTAGTAAGTGTTTGGAATTAGATTTTTTATCGATTTGAATAATAATTTGGTTGTTTTTGAATAATCCACTGGGCTATGTGCTTACCCTCCCTAAGTTTATCTTTTTAGAGAATTGAACCTTTAAAGAAGTATGATATTAGATAGAATATTTTTATTTAAAAAGTCTCTATTTTTTATGTAAGGGCATGTTGCCCAATTTTGATATTCCGCTACATTTGAATTTAAGTCCGCTGTAATAGTTTTATTTGAGCTATGCACTCACTTTTCTTTCCAATAAATAAATTAAGATTAAAGATTTCTTTTATCTCTTTGGTAATTGTCTTATTGAATTAGTTATTTCATTTACTACGAGTTGAGTACTCTTATTGTTCAATGAGACTTGGGACAAAAGAACTAGAAGTCAAGTGTGGGTCACTTGTAAAGTCATATTAGCTCGGACCTGCCTTATGGTTAAGTCCAAATAAGAACTTGGGGGTTCGGGGTGTTGCAGAGGGAATTTGGGTAGACTTGATTATAGGTTGTAACTTATTTGCATTCTCTTATAGTGAATTATTTGTCATCTCTCGTGGATGTATGTGATATACCAAACCACGTTAAATTTGTGTGTTCTTGCATTTGAATTGGTTTGCATTCATTCAGATTGTTGATTATTTAGTGTGTGCACATTATCGGAATAGCTTTCTCTTTCGCTACACACAGCAGGAACAGTAAAATCATTGGTGTGATTGGAAGTTTCTATGTCATCAAAAGATAAATGTTTTCCTTAGTTCCAAAAATCTTGGATTATTTAACATGGTCTTGTTGGCTAAGCAATTATGGTGTATCTTTAATTAGATAGACCTTCTCGTATCTAAATATTGCAATCTATCAAATTTTAAACATGGTATTTGATAAGAAAATATTCATAGGGATCGAATGACTTATTTCTAGGAAGGAAAGATTTTTCTTTTAGCTGGTATTGGAGAATTGGGAGAAGGTTGGGCAAAAATATTTAGAAAGATAAGTGGGTTTCTAGACCTATAAATTTAAAGGTGTTGTCCTTTAAATCAGATATAGTTAAGGGAGCGGCTGATTTCATCAACAAGGATGGTGGTAGAATCTAGAACGCAAAGCTTATTGATTCTATTTTTCTTCTAGAAGATGACCATCTCATTAGATGCATCCATTTTTACCATCTTATCAAGGAAATTAATGGGATATAGTTCTATTATTTCCAAATTGGGAGAGTATATTATCAGGTCTAGATACAATTTACCCAAAAAAATTGAGAGGAATGATATTTTTAATTAGAAATGTTAGGGAGTTTCTAGCTCAGGTAGCAATTCAAAGTTGAATACACTTCTTTATCATAGTGGAAGCTTTAGATTCCTAATGAAATAAAGTCATTCTGGAAATTGCTACATATCCATATTCTGGCCAAAGATATTTTAATTAAAAGAGGTATAGTGATTGATCTTTTTTGTACTTTTTATAACTCTCATAGAGAGAATCTATTACATATGCTTTTTTAGTGTGAGTATTCTAGAGCTTTTTGGTTTGCACCTCCTTTAGTATTATATCTTGATCAAATTCAAGCTAACTAGTTTCAAGATGCATGGGAGAATTTTCTATTTATTTTGTTAGTGCAAAATGTAACCAACTATGAATACCAATAAACAGAAATAAGAATAACATCGAGCAATTATAGAAAAATCTAAGAAAATTTCTTTTTATTGATAAAAGATTCTCTATTATATACAATAAGCTTGTCGAAGTTAGAACAAGATAAGATGCCCTTGTTCAATATAGTGGGTGGTATTTATAGGTGAAACAGGTGCATAAAAGAAGGGCATTTCCTAGTTTGCTTGAGCATAATCTTCATTTTTTTTGGAAATCTAGAGATCTGATTGTTTTATCTATTATATGGAAGATTTGGGATTTGTAGGCGAGGATCAAGGTGGGAATCATAGAGTAGATCACGCTAGAATGTTTTTGTCGTGAGCTTGACTCAACTAGTTAGTCGATTGCTGACAACATTCGAACGCCAAGGCTGAGCTAACAACATACATTTTCTTGATTTTCATTGTCCCTTCTGTTCAATTAGGTTAAGCCTTCTTTGCTTGACTGGCTGACTATTTATCATGTGTAGGGATGAACTCACACTGAATACTTTTCCAAGTTTTTCTCATGTGCTCCTTCCTTTTGGAGCTTGTTCAACTCGGTCAACTCTTACAGGCTTTCTCCATCAATGGATTTTCAAGTTAGCATACTAAATTCTAAAAATTTCACAAGTCATCTTTTTTTCTTAGCCCCTGATCCCATATGGTGCTTGACTTTGATCTGCTTGATCTTGCCCTGTGGGATGATCTTCTATTAGGAAAGTAGTTGAATTTATGATATATGCATCGTATGCGCATGCTTAGTATAAGCACATCATTCCTTCCAAATCTAGGTTGACGTTATTCGATTTTCAAAATTCATTTTCTAATCCTCTCGTAAGCTTGTACTGGACTCGAGCTCATTCTTGCCAAGTTTTGCTCAGCTTTGGGTACAGGTTCATCATAGTTTGGCCTTGCTTGGCCATAAGTATCATCTAATAATGTTATAACTAACCCCTCCCTCCCCGCCACCCCCCCCCCCCCCTCCAAGCCCTTGTCCTTAGGTCATGCAAGGGCTAAGGCTTATAAATATCTTGAGATTGTTTTTATGCAACTAATGAGCCTCAAGATTAGAGTTATGAATGATGCATTATTGATTGTTGATCTACTATGAGATGTTCATCAGTAGATACAAGGCATTAGCATGTCTCAACTCACTAGGATTTATTACAAGGTTTAGGCGGTCCAATAACAAGAATAAAGGTCAACACACATGAAAGAAGTACTGCAAAGCCTGATGATAGAAATTTATAAAGAGGTTGTTCACTACGAAGAAACTACCTTGCCAAGGCTAGTCATACTTCTACATATTGAAGAGAATGACCAAGGCCAAGATCATTAAAGATGTAACATCAATTTTATTTTATATGATGAGAAGCATAATTATTATGGGGTTTATTTTCATTTTGGATTGTTTAATTTTTTCATAATTGAATTTATTATGATTACTTATAGTTTAAGTTACGTCTAAAATAATATCTTATATGGATAGCTAGAAATATAGGAAGATATCTTTAAGGATCTCTTTCACTAGTAAATTTAGAGTCCCTTTAAATTTTAGCAAGTGAAAATTTATAGTAGTTTATTAACATTCCTTAAGTTTTTAGCAAGTAGAGTGTAATAGTCCGAAAAATCATTAAAAAAAATCAAACTTAAATCTAATCACTGCAATATTGTGTCACACTACCACAGTAGTGTGTATCTTTAGCCTAAACAATGTGTTTTCTTAAACACTTGATATACTCAAAATCGCCACCCATGTCTCCCCATGAGATTCGAAGATAAGGGTGATTGGATTTGGATGAAACTCTACTAAGATAACAATAAGATTCCTAGATACACTCAACGTCATCTCACAAAAAACTCCCAAACCTATCCAAATACAAAGTGGCGCCTTCGCTTCCTTTTCCCATAAATACGTGTCGATTGCCTCTTCTTCTTTCTCCCATGGTCAACTTCCCTTCTCTCCCTTTCATCCAAGATGTTTCACAATTAAAACAAGAAAAAAACATTAGAAGAATTGGAAGTTTGGGACATAAATAACTACAAAGAGACCCCACAAGGTAATATCCCATTCTAGATCTTTTATTTGTGTTTTTTCTTTCATTCCTTCCCCATCTTTTGAGAGTAGACTTTCCTATCACAAATCCTTGAGACTTATGTTCATTCCCACCATCAAAAATAGATTCTGAACAGTCCCAAAAGTATTCAAAAAACCTCTATTGAAGATACATCATCAACGAAGTATTGCGGACAACATCATAAGGTATAAGGATTCTATTTGATCCTAATGTATAGTTCGCGTATTATAATTTAAGATATTAGGATGTCATAAGATAGGAAAACAAAAGATGGAAAAATATTCATGAAAAATTGTTTTTTTGTTCTGGTTACCGCGGTACTACTCTCCATTACTATGTTACTGTGTTCTTTTCTTCTTTGTTTTCCTTTTATTATCATTTTGGTTACTACAGTAATGCTACGCAATATTGCGATACTACAACCTTCTCTTCTTCATCTCTTTCTTTTATCATTTTGGTTACTATGGTGTTGAATTTCACCACAATAGTACTACATCTTTTTCCCCTCATTTCTTATTTGTGCATTATGGTTAATATGGTACTCCTTTTCTTTATACCACATTACATAGAGCTGAATCTATACTTTGACTCTTTTAATATGCTATCCTTGATACACTATGGTTATATTGAGTAAAGAGTCATTAAATAACAGTTTAAAAATGTTAGAGAATACTTCCATTACTAAGAGTAGTAATTTTAGTTTTCAAAGGTTGAGGACTCAAGACGAGTAGAAGCAATAACACAAAAACTCAAGAAAATCAACGGACAAGGTGGAGATGATTACCTTGCCCTTTATTATTATCATAGTTTTAAAATATGGAATTTGAATTTCTATTTCTTTGATTGAATACTTAGGAGCATTCTAGCGTGTGAATGTTTAATGTTTAAATTATGATGAATAACATGTTGTATAACTATAAGCAAGGGATATATCTTTCTTTAAAAATATGTGATGCACCTTACATATATTGGATATTGTGCGTGATAATTTTATGCATAACAATTACATGTTTTATAGTATTTCATATATTCATATTCCTAATGATGATGATAAATATGTTAGAGATTTAAGTTGTCTATCACTTTAAAATCCTCAGAATTTAGATTTGAACCACTTATTGACACAATAAGTCCATGGTGGATCACTGTGGGTTTTGTGAGAGATATGGATGAAGGGTGTGTCCATATTCTTGAATTATTAGATGATAGGTGTGTCCCTATACTCCTTGTGATTTAGCACTAGTGCTCTTTGCTAGAATGCAATTTTTTGAGAACCTTGAGAATAGTCCTTTTGGTCTGGATGTTAGCTAAAAAAATCAATTAAATTGCTTGAAACGCCTAATATTTGATAAGTGTTTGCATGTTCTATGCTTTTGGCTTGAATAATGCTTGAGATGTATTGTGTATGATTCACTAGGCTTTTTGAGCTCACACTTCTTATTTTTTAGGCAACCAGTGAAGATGATTGCATTGAGGAGTAGAGTCAAGTTATTCATAGCAGTGTCAGACCTCCTTATTGAGGTCACATGTTGACTAAAGTTTATTGAAGGTTGTTAGTTCAGTATGTGGGCCTACTGAGTCATTAGTTATTTATTTCTTACTCTTATTGTCGAGAACATGACCATGGGGCCAAAACCTTAATTTATTTTTGTTATTAGTGGTACTTGAATTGATATGTCATCCCAGATTTTTATAATTAATGTGATTTATTCATATGTTTTATGGAATGTAACCTGGTGTGTCTAGAAGATTATTATAAGAGAAATAGTAATGCATGAGACTAATATGATATTTGAGAATGGTTTGAGAATCGGGGTGTTACAAAAGTAGCATTAGAGCCTAGGTGGTAGATTATTGGGCAACATGTTTACTCTGATACCAAATACCAAATGAGGTATCAGAGCTTAGGCTATAGCGTATAGGTCTAAAAGATTGATAATTGGGTATTGATGAAGGTTGTTGATTCTAGGGAGAAACCATTCAACAAAATATTGAGTACTTAAGTCTAGGTGAATACCTTAGATATAAACTCGAGTGTTGCCAAGGTGGCACAGTGGATCAAAAGAATTTAAAAGCTTCTAGTGCATAGGTTAGAGATGAAAATATGTGAAATGAAACACTTGTTTGGTTAGGATTCAAGATCGAGATGATCCTCTCTCTCTGATTTCTACGTGGTGTGGGACACGTAGGAATTAAGAGATATGGCGAAATCCTGGATCAAAGATTGACGAACCATGTTTTGGTGAATGGTTGGTGACTTTGGAAGAGCTTGTTTCCCCATGCTTAGCTTGTATCAGATAGTTGAGTATAGTGGGGCTTGGGAGGCCTTAGTCATTGAGATATTTGTGAAATTGAATGGGTGTATTGAGATTTCTAAGTGGAATTCTATGTCATCGTGCAAAATCTAGTATGAGACACTCAAACTTAGAGGCATGTATGGAAGCTCGAAAGTTTTTCTATGCTAGTGTGATTGTTTTGTTTGCATGTTGTGTTTATTGGAAATGTTTTTTTGAAGTATATATATCATGAAAAGTTTTCATTAGTGAGCCCAAATCCTATTCCCAAAAACATCTAAGGTTCTGGAACAACCTCACTGTTGACTTAGAAGAATAAACCAATAGGCGACTATACAAACAAGGACTTAGAGACACGAATCTAGAGTTATACTAGTACAACTAATATAAATACATTAACCATAATAGTTGTTTGGTTGCATGCATGGATATCTACGATTGGTTTTATGACAATTTAATAAATATTTGGCTTGTAGATAATGCTTAGGTCCAAGAGATGTCACAAGAGCTGCCACAGTTGAAGAAACTAAACAGTAAGCACAGGGGGCATTTGTTAATATTACCGAGGCCCATATAGGGTCTATGTTGATGCCTGAGTTGTTGACTAAGATCACTAGCATAGTTAGTGAGTAGATAATGAGGGCATTGCCCCAGATGCAGCCACAGGCGGCGTCACAGCCACATATACAAGTCCTGCACCAAGAGCAGATTCTAGTGTAGCAGTGAGCACCCTTACTTGAGGTTTTAGTTCATCAGATGGCACATGATGGCATTGAAGACAAGGAATAGAGGACTATGCGGATGGAGTTACAAAAACTTCGTCTCTACATGTTTGATGGTAAATTTGATTGTATGACAGCTAATCATTGGTACTAGGAAATTGATGAACATCTAGACTTTATTAGGGGCAATTGGTCATCAAAGAGTAGCTCTAGTCACACATCAATTTAAAGGGCCAACTAGGAGTTGGTGGAGGATGTTGAAGGAAGATCCAAACACCAATGTTAAAGAGATGAATTAAGAAAGGCAGATGTAGTTAATATTTATTAGGCTGACATAAAGAGATATGATTGTAGCTGAGTATGAGACCAAGTTCACTGAGTTGGCCAAGTTTACACCTGAGTTGGTCAAAGAGAAAGAGATGAAGGCCATCTGTTTTACTGAGGGTCTGAAGATAGGGATTTGAAATGAAATAGTGCCCATGAGTCTTAAGACATTTAGAGAAGTTGTCAAGAAGGCACTGCTAGTAGCAAGAAAACTCAACTTTGAATAGAGGTTGAAGAAAATAAAATAAGAGGTCCGGTAATAATAGAGATTACCTCATGAACCAAAAGAGGCAGAATAAGGATGCCACTAATGGTCAACTTCATCAACAACAAGATGGGACACAAGAAAACAAGAATCAGTTTTAGAAGCAGTAGAGGTTTCAAGCATGCCACAATCATGCCAAAGTGGATATGCAGTTGGCTTGAAGAGAGGGAACATGTTTTTAATTGTGTTCAAAAGGGACAACTTGTTAGAGATTGCAAGAACCAAGGACCACAAAGGCAAAAATAGGTGTAGAACAATGGTTAGGGTAGGAATCAAATGGGTCATGTCCAGCAAAAACCACAATAGCAGCAACCTCACCTACAACAGCAACAATAGGGCAGCCAAAATCAGAATAGGGGACAAAACCAAGCCTGAGTTTATGCTATGGCAAATGGATAGATGGACCCAGCACCAGCTATTGAAGGTACATTTTTACTACTTAATATTGTAGTAAAAATATTATTCGATTCGAGTGTTACCAAGTTATTGTTTTAGAAGACTTAGTTAGAAGATTACAATTAGTGGCTTTTACATTACCAGCACCATTGTGTGTATCCGCTTACATAGGAACTATCGTAACTGCTCAAAAAATTTTTATATGTGAGTTGAGATTTGGGAAAAAACTAATAACTACAGATCTTAGAATATTACCTTTTCATGGATATCATGTAATATTGGATATGAACTGGTTAATCTAGTACTAGGTTCATATCGATTGCCTCAAATGGAGGGTCATGGTAACTTTACCATCTGGGGGGTTGGTAAAAATCTATGGTAAAATGTAAAGATTACCCAGAAACCCAATGGTGACAATTTTATATAGCATAAGCCAAAGAGAAGATTTTCAAAAGCTAGTAGATGAGAATGTGTTGGAGATTCATTTAGGTATACAAGACATTGTGGTAGTGAGCGACTATGCAAATATATTTCTAGATGGCTTGCCATGACTACCTCCAAGAAGAGAAGTAGAATTCAAGATTGTGGTTTATGCAGGAACTGATCCTATATCTATTCCACCCTATAGGATGGTACCAATTGAACTAAAGGAGTTGAAGACATAGCTAGATAAACTTCGGGAGAAAGGGTTCATTTGTCCAAGTGAATTACCGTAGGAAGCTCGAGTACTATTTGTAAAGAATAAAAACAAATCTATGAGATTGTGTATTGACTACAGGAAACTGACACTGCTACTATGAAGAATAAGTACTCATTACCTAAAATTTATGACCTATTTGATCACTTACGAGGAGCCACACATATATCTAAGATTGATCTAAGGTCAGGATACCACCAGCTGCATATCCAAGAGTGGGCCATCCCAAAGACAGAATTTAGAATTAGATATGGTCTAACTAATGAACTAGTAGCTTTTGCGGATTTGATGAACAAGGTTTTCAAACCTCACTTGGATCGATTTGTAGTGCTTTTTGTGGATGACATTTTGATCTATTTAAAATCAAAGGAAGAGCATGTGAGGCACTTAGAAATTATTTTGAAGACTCTTAGAAACCATCAATTGTATGTTAAATTCAACAAATATGAATCATAGATGAAGATGATGAAATTTCTTGGGCACATGGTATATCTGGAGAACATATCTGTTGATCATGATAAAGTGAAAGTTGTCATGAATTGGAAACAACCTAAAACAGTCATTGAGATTCAAAGTTTCTTGGGGTTAACTAGATACTATAGACGATTCATCCAAGACTTCTCCAGGTTAGCAAACCCTATGGCAAAGCTAACTCGGAAGGGAGTCAAGTTTATTTTGAATGGCATATATGAGTCCGCTTTCCAAGAGTTGAAGAATAGACTTACTTCAACATCAATACTTATTATGTGACGACCCCAACCTGGGCCCACAGAACCCCCCTCAGGGCACTCTGTGCTAGGTGGTCACTCAAAGGTATTGTCCCTGCCTCCAAGGGTTTTCTTTCACCTCCACGGAGATTCGAACTCAAGACCTGGGGCTCAAATACTTAATTCATTCATCATCCGCTACCATTAAGCTATTCGGAGACATCGGATAAAAATGGCTCAATGGTAGTGGGAGTTATATTGTGACGACCCCTCACTGGGCCCTCAGAACCCCCACCGCAGCGGGCACTCTGGGCTAGGTGTTCACTCAAAGGTACTGTTCCCCCCATGGGATTTTATTTTGCCTCCGAGGAGTTTTGAAACTTGATTCTGGGGGTCAAATACAAAGTTTTGCGAACTCCCACTACCATTGAGCTAGTGAGGGGTCGTCACAATAAAAAAAAAGCGGGCGCTCGTGCGAGACTCGAGATGCACGCACGGCCTGGGCACCTAGCACTTGGGCCAGGCGCGTGGGTTGGCCCAACTGGGCTGGCCGGCCCACGTGCCCATTGACAAGGGTCCAATCCCCCTTGTCTATGTTTTATGCGGGAATTTTCGAATTTTAAGAGATTTTGGCCGATTTTTGTGCAATTTTCAGCATTTTTTTCCAGCAAAAACCATGGGAACTCATGGTTTATAACCCATGGTTTTGCTATCACTTCATGGCCTCCAATTTGGCCAATGAAGGCTGCCAACTGGGCATCCAGCATGTGATGTTAAGTGCCACCTGGAAGCTACATATCATCCACACCTTTGCCAAGCAAGCATCCCCATGCAACAAAAAGGCATTCTTGAGCTCAAACCCAGAAATTTCAGATTTTGTAGCAAACTTTCCCAGCTGAGATCTTCTTCAATTCTCAACCAAACTCTACAAACTATAGCTTGATTTGAAGCTTGTACCACCACTTACAAGGTCCCACAAGTAGTTTGCCCAATCTTGGAGCTGTCTGAAGTAGAAATCATCAAGAAGAGGGCTGTCCACACTGTTTAAACCCAGAAAAACTAGGAAGTGTGTGCTGAAACCATCTTTGGAGCCTTGGGCCTTGGCCATTTCCAGTTCCTTTTTTAAGGTAAAATGGTTTACTCCCCTCATTTTCATATGTACTTTGATCTCCAAGAGTTAGAGAATGAAAAATAGGGCCTTATGTATGATTTTAGAACCCTTGAAGTTGATTATTTACTGACTGTCACAACTGTGTAACAGAGACAGTTGGAGCAACCTTGGGGAAAGCTCACTCTTGGACAACTATAGGCACATCCTGAGGTAAAAAATCCATCATTCTACTCCTTATCATAAGTATTCAAGTGTCGAAGGGGTAAAAACTAGAAATTGGAACGTTCAATGTGCTTTATAAGTCACTGTTGCTAACTGTTAGACATATTGTTGCAACAGTGCCGATAGAAAGAGTTTGAGACCAGAATAAGAGCTGTATTCGGGACACCTAAAGGCACCCTTTCGGGCTAGAACTAGAGGCATTGTAGACCCCATAGTAGAGGTCCCAGAAAGGTATAAAGACTTGGCCTTGAACTCTTGTGGATGTGTCTTGTTAATACATGCAAATATGCCATGATTGTTGGGTGCTAGAGCAAATTCCTTGTGTTCTTTAGAATATAGCAGAATATTGATGGAATGATAGACATGTTTTTGATGTTGCTGCTACTGATTCAAAGTGGTTGTGATTAGTGGATGTATTATGACCTGTAAACTGTAAGTGAACATAAGAAACAACCCATAGAATGGTGATTGAATGAGGGAAAAGAACACTAGAAGATAGTAGAATCCTTGAACCCAGAAATTTCCTGCAATCTAGCCAAAATTTCTGAGATAAAATTGACTGATCAAACCGTGATAGATTTAGCTTAAATTTAGTGGAGAGACCCTTAGATATGTCTAGAAGTTTCCTACAAAATTTCAAGACATTCTGATGTGTAGCTAGGTCAACTAAGGAAAACAGTCACTGCCTATCATAGGGGATACTAAATTTGTGCAGTTTCTTTTATCATGCTTAGAAACCTTAGTAAATGAGGTCCAAATATTGTAATTTAAAATTCTGGGGAAACTTTAGGTAGTATAGAACAGTTCTACAAAGTTTGGCACAAACCTGATGAGCAGATTGCCTGCAAAAAAATCGGAAAAATGATTGTGCAGATAGGGTGATAGGCTAAGGTTTGTGCCTAAATAATGGGAATTGGGAATGATTGACCCCTTTTGACCCAATTGACTCCATGAAGATCAGAATCAACCCTGTGTGACTCTGTTGACCAGCTAGGTCATCAAATGATAAGTTGACTAGGGTTGACCAAGATTGACCGAGGTCAATCAAATTAACTTAGTAACTAAGGCAAGCTGAACGAACATAGAGGACTATTCTTGACTAGGTCAAGTAATTGATTAACCAATGATATAGAATTAGAGTGAGCCAAGTCCCATATTAATGTTAATAAGTTGCATCGATTTCGCAGGACCAAGTACTAGTGGGACACAACCGATCGCGAGAGGAGCGCCGGGAGCGGAGCATCCCTGTGAGTAGTGTTTTCTAACTCATTTCTTAGAGCTTGTTATTCTCTGCATTGTGAAAATGATATTACATATTATGATGAATCTGCATTCTTTTAAATGGGTTTTAAATGAAAAGTGCACCGAGTCTCGAGGTTCGAGAGTACAGGGTTAGGGTGAGTTGTGTTGGTCTCTCATACGACGCCAAGAGGTGACTACCTAGCACAGAGTGCCCGCTAAGGGGGTTCTATGGACCCACGATTGATGGAGTGAACACCTAGCACAGAGTGCCCATTGAGGGGGTTCTGTGAACCCACGATTGATGGAGTGACCACCTAGCACAGAGTGCCCGCCGAGGGGGTTCTGTGGACCTACGATTGAAGGCAGCGACAATAAGTCCTAATCAGGTCATCACAACAAGGCAACGACAATAAGTCCTAATCGGGTCGTCATAATGAGGCAGCGACAATAGGTCCTGGTTGGTCGTTACGATGATGGCAATGACAATAAGACCTAATCGAAGTCGACACGATGCGCCTAACTGTCCGCAACCCGCTCGAGTGATCTTTAATCACCTCGAAGAGCTTGCGAGCCTCGGCGAATGTTTTCATTATTTAATTATTTTTGAATGAAGGTGTACGACTGCATTATGAATTTAAATTGTGTTTATTGTTGCATTCACTTGCATAATGTTATTATTCATGCATTCCTAGCACATGTTTTAATTGTGGAATACTTGTTTTAAGTTTGAATTAGATTGTATTACTCACTGAGCCACCGTGAACAATTAGGCTCACTACTCTAACTTTTCAGGTTCTTTAGCAACGAATAAGGGCAAGGGAGTAGTCATCGCATATAGTCACGTTCCCTTACTCTTTTTGGTAGGACTTCTTTGTACTTCCCTTTTTGTTATTGTCTTTTGAGGGTTAGGACCTATGTATAGGGGTGAAGAAAGCTTGTATATAATGGATAGTCACTCCCGTTGCTACACATGTTACAATGACTCGTTTTGGATAAGTATCAAGTTTTTATTGGTGTTCATGTATTAAATTTCTTTTGCATTCCTCATGATTACTCTGAAAGTGTGTGATGTGGTGTTGCATGTTGAGGCTTAAAAGTGTCTTGGCAAGTTCGACTTGCGGGAGAGTTTGTTGGGATACTGTGCCGGTCAGTTTGTCCTTCATCCTAGGGAAGGAAACCCGACAGTGTTGGTATGAGAGCCTAAGGTTTTTCCCAATCAAGGAATAACAAGCGCTATTGACCTAGGAGAGTCTTAGAGTAATCGTAGAAGTACAAAAGAGAAAAGACCTTTGGAAAAGACTTAGAGTAGCAACATGGGAGTATGGACAAAACTTTCTAACTCCTGACTGGCAGAAAGAGGAACCAAGTAAGAGTGGCCATATCACGAGGGGAATCGGACTGTCCTAGGGTGTTAGTGAGTTTTAAGATTTAGACTTTGAACCTTGTGGGTTAGGTGATTCCTTAGAAATAGTTGCCTTAATGTTTGAAGTCGTGGTCTGTTCATTTGGAACTAATGGAAGTTAAACGTTTTTATGCAAACCATGATGCCTCCTCGATGTGGGAGACCACGCAGAACCCCAGAGCCAGTACTTACACCACCTCCGACCCAACTTGGACAGGATGTTATACAGAGGCTCGAGGCTTTGATTAGGGCATATACTGAGGCTACTCTTGAGATCATATGGAGGCACGTTCTACAGCTTGAGGCAGACAGTAGAGATCAATGTGCGATGGCGTAAGTAGTATAGAGTGCCTCCTTGCAGTCACAGCTACAGTCATAGATTAAGGGAGGTTATCGTAGTGGGTCTCGAGGAGGTAGAGTTCGTAGGAAGAGGAAGTATTCAGAGGGACAGTCTAGAGGGGTGCCGACTTAGCTGACTACTGCGGTCACCCTCGCAGCTACCCCAGTACAGGTATATCAGCTGATGGGGCAACCACCGACTCAACAAGGAGGTCGAGGTAGAGGCAGAGGTCGAGATTCAGGGGGCAGAGGCCAGGGTCGAGGCCAGACTGAGCAGAGGGGCCCAATTTCATGTTATCGATGTGGTTAGTTAGGCCACAAATGATATCAGTGCCCTATGCCTGTCCTAGCTTCCGGTGTACCCACCACCAGCACTCGAGAGACAGCACAGGCCATCACCTACCCAGATTCTGAGGCGACGAAGGCTCTAGTAGAGGTTAACATGTTCCTACTTAATACATCTATCTATGTATTGATTGATGTTGGATCTACATTGTCTTTTATTTCTAGGCATACCGTAGATAGATTGGGACTTAGACCTGTTAGAGCACCTACATGGCACATGTGAGCACTGCAACCGGGGAACGAATCTACCCCAATTTGATTTGTGAGGGCTGCACGTTGAGGTTTGATGACTTCGAGACTCTTGTAGACCTTAGAGTACTAGAGTTCTTGGAGTTCGATGCTATACTTGGGATGGACTGGCTGGCAGCTTATCATGCCTATGTCGACTGCTGCACCAAGAGAGTAGTATTTCAGATTCCAGGACAGCCTGTTGTGACCTTCTAGGGTAGTGCTTCCGATAGACCGAGGACCCTGGGTAGGATAGCGACATAGTCTGACATAGATACACTGGCCAGTATGATCACCACTGGTGAGGGACCTTCACAACAGAACATTGATGAGATTCTTGTTGTTAAAGACTTTCCGGACGTGTTTCCCGATGATTTGCTTGGTTTGCCTCCCAAACGGGAGATTGACTTTATCATTGAGATTATTCCGGGGACACAACCCATTTCGATTCTTCCTTATCGAATGGCGCCAAAGGAACTATAGGAACTGAAGGTCCAACTTGAGGAGTTGATGAGTAAGGGTTTTATTACCACTAGTGTGTCACCTTGGGGTGCTCTAATGATGTTTGTGAAGAAGAATGATGGGAGCCTCCGCTTGTGTATCGACTACAGACAGTTGAACAAGGTGACAGTGAAGAACAAGTACCCTCTCCCGCGTATTGATGACTTATTTGACTAGCTCCGAAGTGCCATTGTATTTTCAAGGATCGATCTGAGATTTGGGTATTATCAGCTGAGAGTCAGGGAAGAGGATGTATCGAAGACGACCTTTCGAACTCGCTATGGGTACTACGAGTTCTTAGTCATGTCGTTTGGCGTGACAAACGCCCCAGCGATGTTCATGGACTTGATGTAGAGAGTGTTTCATCCCTACTTGGACTCATTCGTCATCATCTTTATCAATGACATCCTTATTTATTCGAAGACTAGGGAGGAACACGCTGAGCACTTGAGGATCGCACTGCAGACTCTCAGAGATCATCGGTTGTACGCCAAGTTTAGCAAGTGCGAGTTTTGGTTGACAAAAGTCCGATTTTTGGGCCATGTAGTAGGAACCGAGGGCATTTCAGTTGATCCAGCTAAGGTCAAAGCTGTTATAGGTTGGCCGAGACCTACCACTGTAAGAGAGATCCGTAGCTTTTTGGGTTTGGTAGGCTATTACCGTAAATTTGTGCCAAACTTCTCGAGGATCGCTGCTCCCATGACAAAACTTACACAGAAGAACGTGCCATTTGTGTGGACAGATAAGTGTAAGGAAACCTTTCTTGAGTTGAAGCATCATTTGACATTTGCCCCAGTTCTTGTGCTACCAGAACCAGGCCGTGAGTTAACAATCTATACAGATGCATGTGGTACATGCCTTGGGTGTGTGTTGATGCAGGGAGACAGGGCTGTCGCTTTTGCCTCGTGACAGCTAAAAGTTCATGAGAGGAACAACCCTGTGCATAGATTAGAGCTGGCGGCAGTAATGTTTGCACTCAAGATTTGGCGACACTATCTGTATGGTGAGCGTTTCACACTTTATTCTGATCATAAGAGCCTCAAGTACCTGTTTTCACAGAAAAACCTTAACATGAGGCAGAGGAGATGGATGGAACTACTTAAGGACTATGACTTTACCATAGAGTATCATCCCAAAAAAGCCAATGTGGTGGCTGATGCGCTTAGTAGAATGCGGGTTGAGACTGCTTGTGTGGCTAGGCATATGTCTCAAGAATAGAAGATGATTGATTATGTGATAGTGATGAGTATCCACGAGACTTCGACCGAGACCAGAGTCAGTGCACAGATGAGAGCCCAGCCGGTGTTGCTTACTGAGATTTTGGAGGTTCAGCCTCATGATGTTGATTTTATGATGTACCGGGGGCGGGTAAATGACACTTCTTGTGTGGAGTGGTCGGTTGATACTGATGGTGCACTGAGGTTTAGGGGACGATTGTGGGTACCAGATGACCTTCGCCTAAGACAGGGCGTGCTAGCACAGCTGCACTGCTCGAGGTACACTGTCCATCCAGGCACCAATAAGATGTATCAGGATGCTCGACGTACTTATTGGTGACCGGGGTTGAAGCGGGATATTGCAGCCTTTGTGCAGGAGCAGAATGAGAAGATTCAGCGGATCCGTCAGAACATGAAGATAGCTCAGGACCGGCAGAAGAGTTATGCAGATAACCGGAGGAAAGTCCTAGAGTTTGTGGTCGGTGATCATGTACTCCTACGAGTTTTTCCTAGGAAGGGGCAGACTCGGTTTGACATTTCAGGGAAACTTGCATCGAGGTATATAGGACATTTCGAGATCCTTGAGCATTTAGGTCCTGTGGCATACCGATTAGCGTTGCCGCCTCAGTTATTGGGGGTATATAGTGTGTTCCATGTATCAATGTTGACGAAGTACCACCCTGATCCCTCGCACGTGATTAGTTGGAGATATGTTGACTTGCGAGAGAATTTTACGTATGATGAGGCTCCGATAACCATTGTTGATCGAGTTGTGAGGATACTGCGCAACAAGGAGATACTGATGGTACGAGTACATTGGCAGTTCCACGGTGCTAAGCAAGACACTTGGGAGCTAGAAGATTATATGACGAGTCACTTTCCAGGGACTATGGGACTTGCCCCTTGATCTTTAGTGCATCACAGAATTTCAAGGACGAAATTCATTTTTAGGAGGGGAGATTGTGGCGACCCACATTTTTGACATCGGATTGACGGATCCGATATTTATGTACTCCATGTATTTTCTAGAATTTTAATGAGAAAATATAAAATTTTTTTCAATTTTTCTCAATTTCGGATTAATTATTCAGAAAAATAAGAATAATTCGAGAAAATGCAATTTTAAAGAGAAAACACATAAAAATATTAGGAAAATGTGTTTTCTTGAGGAAAATAAATTATAAGATTAATTTATGAATTTTTGGAGCAATTATTAGTTTTTTAGAATGATAAATGAAATTTTTGGGAGAAAAATATGATTTTTGGAAAAATTATACAATTTTTGGGAAAATGATTAAATAAATGATGAAATGGTGTATAATATTGGCATTTGGATGAAAAATAATGAATTAGACAATTTTTAATAATTTAGAAAAAAAAATGTGAAATTTTGGTATATAATACATGTATATTGGTATATATGTGCAAATAAGAAAAGGGGAAAACAGAAAATAAAAAAAAAAAAAAATTATATGGGGACTTGGGCTAACCCAGGCACTGGGTCTGGGCCGGCCTAGGCCCCAACGTGCTGAGCGCTAGGCTCGCACGGGCGAGCGCCAGGGCCAGGAGCGTGGGCTGGCCCAACTGGGCTGGCTGGCCGGCCCACGCGCCCATTGACAAGTGTCCAGCCCCCCTTGTTTGTGTTTTATGCATGAATTTTCAAATTTTAAGAGATTTTGGACGATTTTTGTGCAATGTTTAGCAGATTTTCCAGCAAAAACCATGGGAACTCATGGTTTATAACCCATGGTTTTGCCATCACTTCATGGTCTCCAATTTAGCCAATGAAGGCTGCCAACTGGGAATCCAACATGTGATGTTAAGTGCCACCTGGAAGCCACATGTCATCCACACCTTTGCTAAACAAGCATCCCCCTGCAACAAAAAGATATTCTTGAGCTCAAACCCAGAAATTTTAGATTCTGCAGCAAACTTTCCTAGCTGAGATCTTCTTCAATTCTCAGCTAAACCTTATAAACTATAGCTTGATTTGAAGCTTGTAACACCACGTACAAGGTCCCACAAGTAGTTTGCCCAGTCTTGGAGCTATCTGAAGCAGAAATCATCAAGAAGAGGGCTGTCCACACTGTTTAAACCTAGAAAAATTGGGAAGTGTGTGCTGGAACCATCTTTGGAGCCTTGGGCCTTGGCCATTTTTAGTTCCTTTTTGAAGGTAAAATGGTTCACTCCCCTCATTTTCGTATGTACTTTGATCTCCTAGAGTTAGAGAATGAAAAATAGGGCCTTATGCATGATTTTAGAATCTTGAAGTTGATTACTTACTCACTGTCACAACTGTGTAACAGAGACAGTTGGAGCAACCTTAGGGAATGCTCACTCTTGGACCATTCTAGGCACATCCCTGAGGTAAAAAATCCATCATTCTATTCCTTATCATAAGTATTCAAGTGTCAAAGGGGTAGAAACCAGAAATTGGAACGTTCAAGCTCACTGTCGCTAACTGTTAAACATGCTGTTGCAACAGTGCCGATAGAAAGAGTTTGAGACCAGAATAAGAACTATATTCGAGACACCTAAAGGCACCCTTTCGGGCTAGAACCAGAGGCATTGTAGACCCCATAGTAGAGGTTCCAGAAAAGTATAAAAAGTTGACCTTGAACTCTTGTGGATGTGTCTTGTTAATACATGCAAATATGCCATGATTGTAGGGTGCTAGAGCAAATTCCTTGTGTCCTTTAGAATATAGTAGAATATTGATGGAATGATAGACATGTTTTTGATGTTGCATGCTACTGATTCAAAGTGGTTGTGATTAGTGGATGTGTTATGACTTGTAAACTGTAAGTGGACACAAGAAACAACCCATAGAATGGTGATTGAATGAGGGAAAAGAACACTAGAAGATAATGGAATCCTTGAACCCAGAAATTTCCTACAATCTGGCCGAAATTTCTTAGATAAAATTGACTGACCAAACCATGATAGATTGAGCTAAAATTTAGTGGAGAGACCTTTAGATATGTCTCCTACAAAATTTCAGGACATTCTGATGTGTGTAGCTAGGTAAACTAAGGCAAACAGTCACTGCCTGTCACAAGGGATACGAAATTTGTGCAGTTTCTGTTATCATGCTTAGAAAACTTAGTAAATGAGGTCCAAAAATTGTAATTTAAAATTATGTGAAAACTTCAGGAAGTCTAGAACAGTTCTGCAAAGTTTGGCGCAAACTCGATGAACGGATTACCCGCAAAAAAATTGGATCATAGGCCCACAGAACCCCTTGGTGGGCACTCTATGTTAGATGGTCACTTCTCGGGGTCGTATGAGAGACCGACACAGCTCATCCTAACCCTGTACTCTCGGACTTCGAGACTCGGTGCACTTTTCATTTAAAACCCATCTAAAAGAATGTAAATTCATCACAATACGTAATCCATTGTCATAATGCACAGAATAACAAGCTCTAAGAAATGAGTTAGAAAACACTACTCACAGGGATGCTCTGCTACTGACGCTCTTCTCGTGACCGGTCGCGTTCCCTTACTCTTTTTGGTAGGACTTCTTTCTATTTCCCTTTCTGTTATTGTCTTTTGAGGATTATGACCTATGTATAGGGGTGAAGAAAGCCTGTATATAATGGATAGTTACTCCCGTTGCTACTCTAAGTCTTTTCTAAGGGTCTTTTATCTCTTTTGCACTTTTGCGATTACTCTGAGACTCTCCTAGGTCAATAGCACTTGGTATTCCTTAATTGGAAAAAACCTTAGGCTCTGATATCAACGCTGTCGGGACCCCTTCCCAAGGATGAAGGACGAACTTACCGGCACAGTGTCCTAACAAGCCTGCCCGCAAGACACTGTTAAGCCTCAACATACAACACCATAACACACACTTTCTGGTTTTTTCTGGGTTTAAGCAGTGTGGACAACCTTCTTCTTGATGATTTTTGGTTCAGAAGGCTGCCAACTGGCCATCTTGCATGTGATGTTAAGTGCCACCTGGAAGCCACATGTCATCCACACCTTTGGCAAGCAAGCACCCCCATGCAACAAAAAAGCCTTCTTTGAGCTCAAACCCAGAATTTTTAGATTCTGTAACCAACTTTCCAAGCTCAAAACTCCCTCAATTCTCAACCAAATCTTGCAAACTATAGCTTGATTTGAAGCTTGTACCACCACCCATAAGGTTCCACAAGTAGTTTGTCCAGTCCTGGAGCCGTCTGAAGCAAAAATCATCAGGAAGAGGGCTGTCCACACTGCTTAAACCTAGAAAAAACTAGAAAGTGTATGATGTGATGTTGTATGTTGAGGCTTAACATTGTCTTGGCAAACTTAGCTTGCGGGCAGGCTTGTTGAGACACTGTGCCAGTCGGTTCATCCTTCATCCTAGGGAAGGGGTCCTAACAGCGTTGGTATCAGAGCCTAAGGTTTTTTTTAATTAAGGAATACCAAGTGCTATTGACCTAGGAGAGTTTCAGAGTAATCGCAGAAGTTCAAAAGAGAGAAAAGACCCTTAGAAAAGACTTAGAGTAGCAACGGGAGTGACTATCCATTATAAATAGGCTTTCCTCACCCCTATACATAGGTCTTAACCCTCAAAAGATAATAACAGAAAGGGAAATACAAAGAAGTCCTACCAAAAAGAGTAAGGGAACGCAACCGGTCGCGAGAGGAGCGCCGGTAGCGAAGCATCCTTGTGAGTAGTGTTTTCTAACTCATTTCTTAGAGCTTGTTATTCTGTGCATTATGAAAATGGATTACATATTGTGATGAATTTGCATTCTTTTAAATGGTTTTAAATGAAAAATGCACCGAATCTCGAGGTCAGAGAGTACAGGGTTAGGATGAGTTGTGTCGGTCTCTTATACGACCCCGAGAGGTGACCACCTAGCACAGAGTGCCCGTCAGGGGGTTCTGTGGGCCTATGATCCAATTTTTCTGCGGGCAATCTGTTCATCGGGTTTACACCAAACTTTGCAGAACTGTTCTAAACTTCTTAAAGTTTCCCCAAAATTTTAAATTACAATTTTTGGACCTCATTTATTAAGGTTTCTAAGCATGATAACATAAACTGCATAGATTCTGTATCCCCTGTGACAGGCAGTGATTGTTTGCCTTAGTTGACCTAGCTACACATATCAGAATGTCCTGAGATTTTGTAGGCAACTTTTAGACGTATCTAAGGGTCTCTCCACCAAATTTCAGCTCAATCTATCACGGGTTGGTCAGTCAATTTTACCTCAAAAATTTTGGCCAGATTGTAGGAAATTTCTGGGTTCAAGGATTCCACTATCTTCCAGTGTTCTTTTCCTTCATTCAATCACCATTCTATGGGTTGTTTCTTGTGTCCACTTACAATTTACAGGTCATAACACATCCACTAATCATAACCACTTCGAATCAGTAGCATGCAACATCAAAAACATGTCTATCATTCCATCAATATTCTGCTATATTCTAAAGAACACAAGGAATTGCTCTAGCACCCTACAATCATGGCATATTTGCATGTATTAACAAGACGCATCCACAAGAGTTCAAGGTCAAGGCTTTATAACTTTCTGGAACTTCTACTATGGGGTATACAATGCCTCTGGTTCCAGCCCGAAAGGATGCCTTTAGGTGTCTCAAATGCAGCTCTTATTCTAGTCTCAAACTCTTTCTGTCGGCACTGTCGCAACAGTATGTTTAACAGTTAGCGACAGTGACTTATAAAACACATTGAACGTTCCAATTTCTGATTTCTACCCATTTGACACTTGAATATTTATGATAAGGAGTAGAATGATGGATTTTTTACCTCAGGGATGTGCCTAGAGTGGTCTAAGAGTGAACATTCCCCAAGGTTGCTCCTACTGTCTCTGTTACACAGTTGTGACAGTGAGTAAGTAATCAACTTCAAGGTTTTAAAATCATGCATAAGGCCCTATTTTTCATTCTCTAACTCTTGGAGATCAAAGTACATACGAAAATGAGGGGAGTAAACCATTTTACCTTCAAAAAGGAACTAAAAATGGCCAAGGCCCAAGGCTCCAAAGATGGTTCCAGCACACATTTCCTGGTTTTTCTGGGTTTAAACAGTGTGGACAACCCTCTTTTTGATGATTTATGCTTCATATAGCTCCAAGACTGGGCAAACTACTTGTGGGACCTTGTACGTGGTGGTAGAAACTTAAAATCAAGCTATAGTTTGCAGGATTTGGTTGAGAATTGAAGAAGATCTCAGCTGGGAAAGTTTGTTACAGAATCTGAAATTTCTGGGTTTGAGCTCAAGAATATCTTTTTGTTGCAGGGGGATGCTTGTTTGGCAAAGGTGTGGATGACATGTGGCTTCCAGGTGGCACTTAACATCACATGTTGGATTCCCAGTTGGCAGCTTTCATTGGCTAAATTGGAGACCATGAAGTGATGGCAAAACCATGGGTTATAAACCACGAGTTCCCATGGTTTTTGCTGGAAAATCTGCTAAACATTGCACAAAAATCGGCCAAAATCTCTTAAAATTTGAAAATTCATGCATAAAACACAAACAAGGGGGGCTGGTCACTTGTCAATGGGCGCGTGGGCCGGCCAGCCCAATTGGGCTGGCCCACGCGCCTAGCCCAAGTGCTGGGCGCCCGAGCCGCGCTTGCAGCCCGAGTCCCGCACGGGCGCCCGTCTGTGTGAGCCTGGCGCTCGCCCGTGCGAGCTGGGCGCTTGGCCCGTTGGGGCCGTGGCCGGCCCAGGCCCAATGCCTGGGTCAGCCTAGGTCCCCTTATAATTTTTTTTTTTATATTTCTGTTTTCCCCTTTTCTTATTTGCATATATAATATACATGTATTATATACCAAAATTTCACATTTTTTTTCTAAATTATTAAAAATTGTCTAATTCATCATTTTCTAGCCAAATGCCAATATTATACATCATTTCATCATTTATTTAATCATTTTCCCAAAAATTGTACAATTTCCCCAAAAATCATATTTT
The DNA here is from genome assembly GCA_030144865.1 of Tinospora cordifolia. NCBI lineage: Eukaryota > Viridiplantae > Streptophyta > Magnoliopsida > Ranunculales > Menispermaceae > Tinospora > Tinospora cordifolia. The sequence goes on along the minus strand of JAJIYU010000260.1, from coordinate 33,606 downwards.
TCTCCCAAAAATTTCATTTATCATTCTAAAAATCTGATAATTGCTCCAAAAATTTATAAATTAATCTTATAATTTATTTTCCTCAAGAAAATACCTGTTCCTAATATTTTCACGTGTTTTCTCCTTAAAATTACATTTTCTTGAATTATTTCTATTTTTCTTAATAATTAATCCGAAATTGAGAAAAATTAAAAATTTTTTTGTATTTTCTCATTAAATTTTTAGAAAATACATGGAGTACATAAATGTCGAATCCATCAATCCGATGTCAAAAATGTGGGTCGTCACATATTATCCCAAAACACAGAGTAGGTTATACCCTCTACAAGTATTTATTTTGATTTTGAGTTTCCGTTGATTATATCTTTGAATGTTATTATATGTTTAACAATTATTGTTTTTAATATAGGTTTTTGAAGTGACTTCGCTATTTTATTTGTAATTTTTAAATTTTTAAATTTTCATTCTAGTCTGTTTGATTTAATTGTGAAAAAAAATTAAGTGAAACTAATGACATTATGTTAATCTTTTATTTTACCCAAAACGTAATTTCAGATATTTCATTGGAAATAACTTATGAACTTTATTTTAAAGAAAAAGATTTGATAGAGGGTTTTATGTAGCATCTCGATTCTTAACCGGTGACGATCCACACGTGAGGTAACACGTGACAGAAGGTCCGATTGAAAATTGGGGTGTTACAAATATGGTATCAGAGCCCAGTATTATGATATACTGGGCTAGACTTGAGTTCACCGCATCTAATTTTCACTGAATTAGAGATTTCATTGAATTTGATTTTCACTAAAATGGATGGTAACAATAGTATCACGAGAAATAATTGTATAAAACTGGATAGAGATTATTATTAGGTGGTTAGAAGTCTAGGAAAAGACTAGGGTGATGTCAACACACTTGAGTTACAGCCGCAGGTGTAACTCAAGGCGATGATGTCATATAGAAGTTTTATGAAGTCGAACTTGACAATCCTACTGAAGGATATACTAGCCAAGTGAAGTAATGAAACCTTATGTCTAGATAAAGACCGAGTGCTATCTCGGGAGTATAGTGGACCATAAATAAATTAAAAGCTTTTAGGACATAGGTTAGAGACTGATAATGTGTTTAAACGCACACATGTTTGGTTAGGACTCGAGTTTGGGATGAGCTTGTACTTCTGGTCTCTATGTAGGATGTGGTGCATAGGGATTTGGGGGTATAGAAGAATCCTAGATTCGGAGAATAACGGACCATGTTTGGTGAGTGATCGATTTCTTTGGCTGAACTTGTACACACTATATTGTACTGGGATGGGGCAATACAGTATGATGGGTCTTGCGTCAGCCTTAGAACACATCTGTGGGTGCACTGTTATACTATTTTTAAACCAAGGGCCTAGTTAAAAATGGTGGGACATCTACAGTCATGGATATTGAGACACTTGTGCCATTGTTTGAGTGTAATGTAATTCTGGGTGCAAGTCTGTGTGGAAGGGCGAATGTGGGATGGGGCACACATACTTGGAAGCACAGATGGAAGCTTCGAGGTTGCATTATGCTAGCGTGCATTGATTGCTTGTTTATTGGGTGATTGTTTGTATTATATTTTGTAGAATTATTTGAGTATATAACCCAAACTCCTGTACCTAGAAATAGAAGAAGTGTTGCTAATTTAGAGGCATAAACCCCTAGACAACTGAAACAAAGCGAAAACTTAAAGACAACGCACCTAGAGTCACCCTAGCATGAGAAATGCAAAAGGGTGTAGGTGGGTTAGAATAAGTGGTGGTTGTTATGAATCACAATATTTAAATGCTGACAAAGACAGGAAAATGTTGAGATTAGGATTCTACATAAGAATAGATTATACATTATCTGATAATGGGAAGTTGTGTTTCATTATGATAAAAAAAATTGTTGAGTATTGAACCAAATGTTTGACTTTTAAATAGTGTTGTGAGGAAAATGGCTTGAGATGAAAGTAGAGACAAGCCAAAATAGAGAAGTAATAGTAACTCTGTCTGCAGGGCATAATAGAAGTAGTGGTCATTGCAAAAAAGAAAATATATAGATGAGATCTCACAGAGAGTGATGGTAGAAGTCACTTTCAAAATTGTGGGCAGTGGTGAAAACCCTATAGCCAACAGTGACACCACAACTGCCAGTACTGATATAGTCACAAACTTCACTTCTACCATAGGCTCATCAGGAGGCCGGATTTCCCAACATAGTGTCACTGACTGGGTTAGTCAGTTATGATAAAGAGTGACAAGAGTTGTTGATCAAATTTTAGAAGCTGTGACCCAATCCATTTAGGGGAGATTGTAGCGAGATCACGTATGATAGAGTATGATGATTATATAAGTGCTACCTTAGCAATCTGTGTCAGAACCCTAACTCAAAACGTACATTTAATTCCCCACAAAAACTGCTAGACTACATGCTGAATGAAAACGAAAATGCCTGAACAGCTCAAATCCATCCCAGGTAAGGACATACATCAGGTTGCTAGTAAACCTCCATATTTCTTTTATGGAAATTTCATGGATTTCACGTATATTACCTAGGTTAGGATATCATGGTTTTTATGCTAAACCACATCAAAAGTTGTGAACTTGTAGTCTTTCTCAGTATTAATTTGAAAAAAAGGCTATGTTCACAATCTTTCCACTGAAAATAGGACGTACATTATTTCAAAATCACTGATGAAAATTGAAGACGTAATACCTCAAGATAAAAAAGTGGGATTATGGAACTATTCGGCTATGTGAAAGACTTGAGGGAATTTTAGCTTATTCTCAGAGAATGCTTTCAAAGAAGCGACAAATTCATGTCCTATATCATTGTAAGCTGATGAATATGAGGAAAAGGATCTGATTAAAGAAGAAAGTGTCCTATAAGTAGGATCATAGTAGTGTAAAAGAAGTGAAATGGGCTAGTGGAAAATGTAGGTCAATTGACAACACTAGTTAACTAGACTCAAATTTCAAGGATGAAATTTAATTTAAGGGGGATATATTGTAACACCCCAGAATTTTGTGAGCGCGCTATATCGCGAGTAAACATAAAATAAAATATTATGTTGTAGAAAAACAAGAATTCGCAATAAAATAACAACAACAACAATAATAATAATAAATGAAAATATAGATTTTAGAATTAATAATACTTAAATTAAAAATACGAGGTTCGTAAAAAAAACAATAAATAAATAAAATATAAACGAGTTAAAATCTCATTTTATTTAAATCTATGCATAGACTATAGTTGAAAAAATATTTACAATAATAATAATAAATTATTTTATGGCTTACTTGCACGAGCGTGATGGCGCGAGTGCGAAGGCATGAGTAGTGAGTGTTTACGTGTCGCTTGCAGAAAAAGAAAAAGAAATAAATAAAATAAAGTAAATCTAAAACTTTTAGTAATTTAGAATTGTTTGATTTGGACAACCAACTAGAATGTTAAAACAAGGAAGAAATAATAAAATAAATAACAGAATTTTGTGAAGAAATTAGAATGAAGAAGAAGCAACAAGAAAAAAAACATTAAATTAATTGATTGATTTAAGTCGTTGTCTTAGTCTAGTGAAAGTAATATTGAAATTGATATTAGAATATTGGTTAAAAAAATATATGTATATATATATATATATATATATATATATATAAAATAAAATGAAAATAAAATAAATAAAATAAAATAATGTTCTGTTTTAAAAAAAGAAGAAGAAAGAAGAAAAGAAAAATAGAGAAAAAAATTCTGGAACCAAATGGAAATCTGAAGAAGAACCTACAAAAAAAATTCCAGAAGTTTGATAATTTGGATTTTTCGATGATTGGGGCAGTGAATCATGGGGTTTAACTGTGATGGGTAAACGAACAAGAGGAAGGTTGTGATGGTGTTGTGGATCACGATCTGGGTTTTGCTGGCTAGGAGGTGCGTGCAGCTGCTGCTCCAACCCGGGAGTGAAGAAGAAGACCGAAGCTGCTGTTGCTGGTGCATGGGTATGTGCTGCTGCTGCAATGTTTGAATGAACGAATGAAAAAGTGAAATTGGTGGTTGTTGGTGCTTTGTTTTGGGAGATGAAGAACAACGAACAGAGGGTTCGAATTTCTGGATTTGAGGACATTGAAGGAAAAGAACTGAAGAAGAAAGAAAGAAATCTAAAATTCTGATTCAATCTTGAGTTGGGACGTTGCATTATAGAAGAGGAAAATGAGGACGAACAGAGGCTTGCTGCAATTTGTTGCTAGGAAGAAATGACGAACAACAATGAAGAAGAAGAAGAAGGAGATGTGCGAGCTGCTGCAAATCTGGTTTGGGGTTCTGGGTTTGGGCATGAAACCATGATATATGATCTGCAAATTTGAACGTGATTTTGTTTGGTTTGTAATGTGATTGTGTTTGGTATGTAAATTGGTGGACTATGGAAGAAAAAAATTATGGCTGCTGGACGAACTGAAATGGAAAAACGAAGAAAAGCAAAGTTAGGGCTGGTGACTTTGATGAGATTGGAGGTGTTGTTGATGACAGTATAGATATGGGTAGACTTGTTACTAGGTTGCACGGTGATTTAGTTGTCTGGAACAATGCCCATGCGGGATGAGGGTGAGAAGAAGAAGGAAGCTTCTTGTTCTTGATTTGAACGCTGTTCTTGTTGATATTATTTGTAATGTTCCTTCCAGGTACCATTCGGATAAGAGAATTAGAAGGAAAGTTGTTTTTAAGCGGCCATCTTGTTATCAATTTGATGATATCGAAGATGTTTAATGTGTTGGAAATTTATCTGAACGTGTTTGATGTTGCTGAACGGGCTTGATCTTGTTGGAGGATTGTAACACCCCAACCCCCGTATCTTTAAGCACTGGACAAGACTACCATTCTTTTGACGGTGGACTAAACCAAACGACGGGTCGGGTCGGTGTTACATTTACAAGTGACACACACTTGACTTTTTTTTTCTATTTCAATTTATTTCATGCCTTGATTGTTTTTAATAGAATATAACTTAAATTTAAGAATTTAAGAAGGCAATAGTATATGAAATTACTGAAATTCATAAACTCAATTAATTAAATAAAATTGAGTCCATAATTTGATCTTGAAGAAAAACTATTATAGCGCTAAATTTAAAACTTGGGCAACATACTCTTACATAAAAATTAAAAACTTTTTAAATAAAAGAACCTAACTAATTTTCATAATCTTCATGTAAATCAAGTACCTGAAAAATAGAAGGAAGGGGTGAACACATAGCCAGTGGATCTTTCTAAACATCTAAATCATTATTTCAATTCAAACAAACCAAGCATATCAAACACTTTTGTACATTAGGCGATTCAAACAAGTTTCTTGTTTATGGTTGATATTCGGACCGAAAGAGTTTAATTTCTGTGTTCCACACCGTAGGGAGAGAGAATGACAAACGAAAACTCGAACCCCAATATCTATGAAGTGGGATCACTTTTGGAAACCCAGTTCAAAATTATCAATAGTGAACTGGCAAGCCGGGTTAGGGGGTGGAACACACACAATGACACTATATAGTCCATCATCGCGCCGGTACGTGGATTGAATCATTATTTAATCTTTTCTTAGTGATAAAACATACAATATCGAATTAAACCATCGATGCAACATATACAAAACATGAATCATTAAATATTTATTCATCGCACAATTCATGTATAACATGTATCAATATTCTTAATTTCTAAACATGCATAACATGTATATTCATGACACATCAAATAAATAAAGCATTCATATTAAAACATACATTCAATCAATCATCTTCAAAACGTTATCTCACATGCAAGACTTATTCAAATTAAAATAAAGAAGTAGAAGTTAGAAGTCACTTTCACCTTAAATACGTCTCTTCTGCACATCTCTGAAATCTGACAAAGTTCTGTTACTTCAAAGCTTCCAAACACTCAAAAACTCTCAAGAAAACTCAAGAATAGTTCAAGATTACTCAAGAACTGAGGGAAATACCAAGAAGAAGGCTAGAGAGAGTCAAGAAGGACTAATATGTTCTTGATTTGAGATGAACACAATGTGAGCATTAGGGGCCCTTTATATAGAGTTCAAAATAGTGTAGAATGGTAAGTTTTTGGTGTTCTCTTTGTAGGAAACTTGCCAATTATTCAAAATTTCGTGCCCCCCAAGCATAGAAAAATAGAAAGTGCATTGGAATAAATTTTTGGAATTTAGAAACATTTTTTTCGAATTTTTTGATTTTTTCGGATTTAATTAGATTTTTTTCAGAATTTTTTGGTTTTATTTTCAGAGCCTCGATTCTGGACCATTGATGATCCTCGATCGCAGCATCAGATCGCGATCAAGATTTTCGGATTTGCTGTGGGTTGTCGGATTTCCTCGATCGTAGCACAGATTAGGCACCTTAGATCTTGTCCGTTAGATAAGCTTCAATTGTAGCACGGACGTTCACGATCAACAAAATCAGCGTGGTCCGTTGATCAACCTTGAGCACAGTACTGAATTGTGATCGAGATTAACGAATTCATTGTGGACAGTTGATCAACCTCAAGCGTAGCACTGGATCGCGATTTAAAAAAAACGGCGTTGATCTTCACCGTTGGATGGACCTCGAGTGCATCATTAGATCTTGAACACCGATCCAGGCCGCACGATTATCCTCGAGTGCAGTGTCATTCGCGATCAAAGAATCGAATCTGAATCGTTAGATGAGGCAGATCGAATTTGGGTTGTTTGATTACACTGATCCGGTGCACCTGGGCGTTGTTTTGGGCTTTAATTTCATTCGTTGGATCGGACCGATCGAGTTTGGACCGTTGGATGTGGTTTCTAATTACCAAATTTAATTTTTAAGGGTGCTATTATCTGAAAATTGCCAATTACACACTTCCTAATTACTGTAAATATGATTTTTGCACATGTCTTTCCATTTTATCAATTTTCTAATATTCCTTCCTTTCTATTTCTTTAATATTGTATTTATTAGATATATTTCTATTTAATATTTTTAATGCTAATAATTAAATTATCTACATTATGTTTTTATTTATTTCATATTCTAGTTCCAGATAATCATTTATATAATTATAAATTGATGCTTATATGATGTTTTATTTATTTTAAATAAATACATGCATACTACATTTTTTTTATTTAATTATGTAAATTTTTCTATATACATATTCCTATAATATGTAGTATTAACATTTATTATGCTAACATACACATTATTCATACACACATTAACTTATATATATATATATATATAATTCTACTAAATTAAAATTTTTATTTAATTATCAAATTAAGGTCTTATTTGCCTATTTTATATTATATCTCCAATATATATTAATTTTCATTTGCCAACCCACAATTTGCACTCAAAGATGTCTTAAAATCTTCAAAATCTTTTTCACTTAAACTTATTTCATTTAATTTCATTAAACTTATTTATCTTTAATTATTTGACAAAATTTTGATTTATTACAACCTACCCTCCTTAAAAGAATTTTGTCCTCGAAATTTATACTCATTCACTTGGGTGTCGTTCTGTTAGGTAGTTTGGTTTTGACTAAGTTGGTATGCCCAAGGGCTTTGCTACTTTAATAGGCTCACACTTAATTAAAATGATACACTTGGGGTTCTTAAGGAAATAAATTTTATTAATAGAGATAATTGGCACAAAGCCTTATTTCAACTCAAAATTCATAAATGTGAACATATAGCAATCTAAAGGTCTCCCTACTACTACTCATATTCAAAATTAGTTCATTTGTCCTAATATTGGACTATGAGGGTTTCTACTGGGGGTCTTGATCTTCTTGAGCTTCAACAACCAACATTCTAGCTTGGTTCTCATCATAACCCTTATATTCTTGAGGTTGAGGAGCCTGAGCAGGTGCAGTTGGACAATTTCTGGCAAAATGACCCCTTTGTCTACACACATAGCACAACCCTTGTTTCTTAGGCTGCTTCTTTTGCTCCTTTTTAGTTTGGTGAGTTTGTTTCTGTTTCTTGTTTTCCTTTCCCGTCTTTTGATCATTTTGTGGTTTCTTATTTTTATTCGTTATGGAAAGTTTGAAGTGGATATCCTTCTTGATTGAATTGATCTCAACTATCGTTCCTTTGGGCATGGTTAGTCTTAAAGGAATGACTAGTTTATTGATTCCCATTCTTAGTTCATTCTGAACCTCAGGCTGTGACTGTAAAGTCCTCATCACTTGCTTGACCACCTGTTAAGTGATTTCTGCTATTATCTCTGGTGATAGGACAGAAGCTGTTGCCACATTTACCCCTTGGTAACTCTGATTAGGTGTATTGGTGTTTTCTTGGATTCCTTCCATTATCTACAAACCAAAGCCACTTTAGTATCCCACAAGGTATCATAAAAATTTCAATTAGGACATTCATCTAGGGTACTCACCCATCTTTTCTTATCCTCGGGATACTAAATGTTTTTCCAAATTTAAGAAATGGTCATCTTTCCTACATCATATGTTGTATCCATTTCCTCAAGTTTTCATTTCGTTTGTATTACCATGAATCTAGATTCATGTCTCTAGGTCTCGATTTGTTTGGTGGCCTAAAGGGTTTTCTTCTAGGTTCTTTTCATGCATGGGTACAGGATTTGGTTTCAAAGCAAATAAACATTACATCATGCATATCACACAATCACACAATCACGCTAGCACAGCAAGGTTCCAAGCTTCCACCTAAGCTTTTAGGTTCAAGCGTCCCATACCACTCTACCCCTTCCACTTAGGTTTTCACCCAGAATAGAGCCGCACCCAAATAATTTTGCAAATGTCTAGATAACTAAGGTTCCCGAGCCCACTATACTCCACCGTCCCATACCAGCGAGCATAGAGAAACCTGTTCTGCTAGAGTTACCGATTATTCACCACACATGGTCCATCATTCTCCAAGTCGAGGCTTCCTCCATACCCCCGAATTCCTATGCATCCCATACTACATAGAAACCGAAAGATATAGAAGCTTCTCGGTCTCGTGTCCTGATCAAACAATTTTCTATTTTCACACAAGTTCTTGTCTCTAGCTTATACCCTAGAGATTTATGTTTTTGATCCACTGTGCCACCCACACCCCGTTCTTACCTAAAGGTCTTTCTCTAGACCTAGGGTTCAATCTGATTGACTCACAACCTCTGTCTAGTCAAGATACCATATTTGGCATCTTTTCTGACTTATATTTACTTTCTTGTCCTAATTTTCTACCTTCTAGTTTTCTTTTATAGAAAATAAGAGTGTTCTTCAACGCCGACTACTCATATAAGCTGGTGAGACAACCTCCAAATCGGGGGGCAAGACCGAAGTCTGCTTAGCAACCGCGCTTTCTAGGGTAGGATAACCCACCTCCCTTTCAATGTTTAGCTTTACTCTGGACAAGACTTACCCACTTTCAGCTCAACTTGTAGTTTTTGTATCCATACATTTCAAAATATATTTTTTTTTGAAAACACTATCTACAAAATTTTTAAAAAATAGAAGGTAGGACATTAAAATTTTAATTCAATGTGAAGCCCTAATTTGGGTTTTTAATTCTCGTCAAACAACTAATGATTGACTTTCTAATTCTAGCTCAGCATATCTAATAGCTAAGCTCTGATACCACCTTTGTAACACCCCAACCCCCGTATTTTTAAGCATTGGACAAGACCACCATTCTTTTGACAGTAGACTAAACCAAACGGCGGGTCGGCCTGATGTTACATTTACAAATGACACACACTTGACTTTCTTTCTATTTCAGTTATTTCATGCCTTGATTGTATTTAACAGAGCATAACTTAAATTTAAGAATTTAATAAGGTAATAGTATAAGAAATAATTAAAATTCATAAACTCAATTAATCAAATAAAATTGAGTACATAATTTGATCTTGAAGAAAAAACTATTACAGCGGAAGATTCAGAACTTGGGCAACATACCCTTACATAGAAATTAAAAACTTTTAAAATAAAAGAACCTAACTAATTTTCATGGTCTTCATGTAAATCAGTTACCTGAAAAATAGAAGGAATGGGTGATCATATAGCCCAGTGGATCTTTCTAAACATCTAAATCATTATTTCAATTCAAACAAACCAAGCATATCAAACATTTTTGTACATTAGGCGATTCAAACAAATTTTTTGTTTATGGTTGACATTTGGACCGAAAGAATTTAATCTCTGTGTTCCACATCGTAGGGAGAGAGAATGACAAACGGAAACACAAACCCCAATATCTATGAAGTGGGATCACTCTTGGAAACTCAGTTAAAAATCGTCAATGGTAAATCGGCAAGCCGGGTCGGGGGGTGGAACACACACGATGACACTATGTAGTCCATTATCGCGCCGGTACGTGAATTGAATCATTATTTAATCCTTTCTTAGTGATAAAACACACAATATCGAATTAAACCATCGATGTAACATATACAAAACACAAATCATTAAATATTTATTCATGGCACAATTCATGTTAACATGCATCAATATTCTTAATTTCTAAACATGCATAACATTTATATTCATGGCACATCAAATAAATAAAGCATGCATATTAAAACATATATTCAATCACTCATCTTCAAAACATTATCACACATGTAAGACTTATTCAAATTAAAATAAAGAAGTAGAAGTTAGAAGTCACTTCCACCTTAAATACGTCTCTTCTGCACACCTCTGAAATCCGGCAAAGTTCCGTTACTTTAAAGCTTCCAAACACTCAAAACTCTCAAGAACACTCAAGAGCACTCAAGAACAGTTCAAAATTACTCAAGAACTGAGGGGAATGCCAAGAAGAAGGCTACAGAGAGTCAAGAGGGATTAATATGCTCTTGATTTGGGATGAACACAATGTGAGCATTAGGGGTCCTTTATATAGGTTCAAAATAATGTAGAATGGTAAGTTTTTTGTTAGAAAGTGCATTTGAATAATTTTTTGGAATTTAAAAACATTTTTTTAGATTTTTTGGGTTTTTTTAGAATTTTTCGATTTTATTTTCGGAGCCTCGATTCTGGACCGTTGATGATCCTCGATCGTTGCATCAGATCACGATCAAGATTTTTGGATTTGCTGTGGGTCGTTAGATTTCCTTGATCGTAGCACATATTAGGCGCCTTAGATCTTGTCCATTGGATAAGCCTCGATTGCAAGATCAACGAAATCAGCGTGGTCCGTTGATCAACCTTGAGCGTAGTATTGAATCGCGATCGAGATTAACGAACTCACTATGGACCATTGATCAACCTTGAGCGCAGTACTGAATCGCAATCTAGATTAACGAATTCGTTGTGGACTGTTGATCAACCTCGAGCACAGCACTGGATCGCGATTTAAAAAAAAACGGCTTTGATCTTCACCGTTGGATGGACCTCGAGTGTAGCATCAGATCTTGAACACCGATTCGGGCCGCACGATTATCCTCGAGTGCAGTGTCATTCGCAATCAAAGAATCAAATCTGAACCGTTAGATGAGGCAGATCAAATCTGGGCCGTTAGATTACGCTGATTCGGTGCACCTGGGCATTGTTTTGGGCTTTGATTTCATTCGTTGGATCGGACCGATCGAGTTTGGATCGTTGGATGTAGTTTCTAATTACCAAATTTGATTTTTAAGGTTGCTATTTTTCGAAAATTGCCAATTACACACTTCCTAATTGATGTAAACATGATTTATGCACATGTCTTTCCATTTTATCAATTTTCTAATATTCCCTCCTTTCTATTTCTTTAATATTGTATTTATTAGATATATTTCTATTTAATATTTTTAATGCTAATAATTAAATAATCTATATTTTTCATTTCCATATATTTTTGTTTATTTCATATTTATTTCCAGATAATCATTTATGTAATTATAAATTGATACTTATATGATGTTTTATTTATTTTAAATAAATACATGCATACTACATTTTTTATTTAATTATGTAAATTTTTCTATAGACATATTCCTGTAATATGTAGTATTAATATTTATTATGCTAACAAACACATTATTCATACACACATTAACCTATATATATATGTGTGTGTGTGTGTGTGTATACTTTATTTCTTTTTTTTAAGAAACTCTTTAAATTTCATAATTAATTCTACTAAATTAAAATTTTTATTTAATTATCAAATTAAGGTCTTATTTGCCTATTTTATATTATATCTCTAATATATATTATTTTTTATTTGCACTTAAAGATGTCTTAAAATCTTCAAAAAAATTTTCGCTTAACTTATTTTATTTAATTTCATTAAACTTATTTATCTTTAATTATTTGAAAAAATTTTGGGTTATTACAAGGATAAATTAGACATGAAATTGAGCTACTGCACCGTGAAGATGAAGACTAGATTTCTCTTGTTGTTGCAACCGAAATCCTTGGTTGTAAAGTGGAATGGTTTTAAGATGATGTGCTGGTTGTTTCTGTGTGTAGTTGGCGTGAAACAAACTTTTGAGATTGTCGATGCGATTCGAAAACCTTGAGGCACGAAGCAATCGAACATCGACGCCCTAGCTCACCTAATAATGATGGAGTGGAAAAGTTCAGAGAAGTTGAATATTATTTTGGAAAAATTTTGAACGAGGACTTAAACTCAAAAGGTATGAAAACTTTTATTTATTTAATTTTTGTGATCTTGACCAAAAAAAAAACAGTTTAGAATAAATTAATTAAAATAATTTAATTTAATTTAATTTTAAGTGTTAAAAAAAAGAAAAAAAGAGAGAGTATAATAATTTAAAAAAAAACCCAAAGTACCTCTACTGATAAAATCCTAATTTAATTAGGAATAAATTTTATGCAACATATGAGGAATAACATTATATATATATATATTATTTTAGTTAAAAAATATTTAAATAAACCTTTAAAAGCATTGAATCTTTTATAAGAAAAGAATAAAATTTTAGGTTCTGAAACTAAACCTATAATATTTAGAAGTCTTATTTTGTTCATAACTAATTTAATTACGATATGAGTAGATTATTTAAATATGTGAAAATTTTCAAGTGATGAAGTAATATTTTAGAGTTAGTTTAACTCTTAAATATGAAAACCTTATTTTATTTAGAATGAAATTAAGTGAACATAAGTGAATTATTTTTATATCCTAAATTCAAGTCTTCGTGTTTTTAAATAAATTATTTAGAATTAAATAAATTTATTTAAAAGTGAATAAATCGTAGAAGCTTAGAAATCAATTATTAAAGTTTGAATGAAAGATAAAGAAGTTCGAAGAACTTGAAAATGGTTTTATTTTAATTATATGAAATTCTAAAATTTAGGAATAACTCGAAATTAGTTAAAGATGATATTTAAATTTTATAATTATCTTAAAATCATTTAAGCTTAAGATTTATTAAGTGTTAAATTTCAGATTTGTGAAATCAGGTGGGCGTGATTTCTTCGCTCATACATATTATATGGATTTAAAAATTCAAAGCATTTGTTTGAGTAGTTTTAGGTTATTAGAATTTTAATATGAAATTGATTGAGATTGGTTGGTTTGCTTGAATAATAGTGTGATGATTTATTTCAATTTACATATAATCACTTCATGACATACTTGAACAGAAAACCTTGCATTTAGATTTATTTATTTATGACATGCATGAATAGGAAAACATGCTGATGTTTGGCACGATTAAAATTTTTTGCAAAACTAAAATAAGACGAAGGATTATTAAGAATCCACGTATCGGTGTGATTGCCAAGCCTGAAGCGAATCATGGTGGTATCTCCTATATGCCACCACTTGAGATCGATAAGCTACAAGGCGAATCGTAGGTATTCCCAACCACGAGCCGTGTGCGACAGCTCGAAGTCTTTGGAAGATGGTACGAGCTGCAGTAAGTACACTCTCTTAGGCTGTGATATCCTGATTTATGACATGACTAATTTTAGATGGTATTCGAGACTTTTTGTGATTAGATGAGATCACGGGGAATACCGAGAGGCATCTTAACCCTCTTTTGGTCTTAGACTTCGACCAAAAACTAAATGAATGTTTGAAATGCCTAATGTTTGAAAGTGTTTGTAATGTTTTGGATTGGCTCTATATAATGTGTGCGATGTGTAAGAATGATTCACTGGATCTATATAATGCGTAGTGCACAACAGTTTACGTCAGAAGACTTGCACTTTCTATTTGACACCTCATGGAGAGGTCGTCAAGGATAGGTGGCTTTAAAGGTCGTATTTTTATTTAATTAATTGTAATAGAATCTCATGTATAATTTTCATTTGAATTTAATTTCACTGTTTACAAGTATTTATTTTGATTTTGAATTTCAGTTGATTATATCTTTGAACGATATTATACGTTTAACAATTATTGTTTTTAATATAGGTTTTTGAAGTGACTCTGCTACTTAATTTGTAATTTATAAATTTATAAATTTTGATTCTAGTCTATTTGATTTAATTATGAAAAAAAAATCGGGAGAAATAGGTGACATTATGTTAATATTTTATTTTACCCGAAACGTAATTTCAGATATTTCATTGGAAATAACTTATGAACTTTATTTTAAAGAAAAAGATTTGATAGAGGGTTTTAAGTAGCATCTCAATTCTCAATGGGCGACGATCGACACGTGAGGTAACATGTGACAGGAGGTCCGATTGAAAATTGGGGTGTTACAGAAGTTGGTCATTGGATGTGGTAGAACATTGAGAATGAGTGGGCATCGTACTTGGGGATACATTCTGGGCAGGTCTATCAATTGGGTCGTCTATAAAGGATTTGAAGCCACCATACATGAGGTATGAGCTAGCGGATCCCTGATATGAGAATACACCTAATCGTTGGGTACACCCGCTCGAGTGAATTTATTATTGCCTTGTAGGCTATCGAGAGCTTCAACATGTGGTTTTAGCATTAAATCTGTTTTCAAAATGGAAGGTGCATGACTACATTGTGGATTTAGCACCCATTAACTATTGCATTTATTTACATATTATTATTGTGCATGCGTACATGACATTGTTTTATAAAATTTATGTTCCAAGTTATAGATTAGGCTACATTACTCACTGAGTCGCTGTGTTTACTATTTTGAGAGTTAGTATGATGTATAGGAAGAGAGGAAAACATTGTAGATATTTTGACTATTACATTTTCACTACTACTGCATAGAAAAGATTGTACATAAATATTTTTTGTTTAACTTAAAAAATTTTTCTATTGTAATTAATTGTTTAGCTACTTTCGTATCTCTTGTATTAATCTGATGATATTGTGTATGGATAAGAAGGACGCTTAACAGTGTTTTGGCAAGCTCGAATTATGAGTGAGTTATCAGGACGCTGTGCCCGTCAACTCGTCATTCACTCTAGGGAAGGGGTCCCGACAATGTTGGTATTAGAGCCAAGATCTTCTAATTAAGGAATAATAAATGTTGTTTACCTAAGGAACCACAAAGTAATCAAAGAAGTTAGGAAAACCCTAGGAATGGCTTAGAGTATCATAGCAGAGTTATGAACGAAAACTTTCTAACTTCTGATTGATAGGAAGAGGAACTGAGTAAAAGTGGTTATATCATGAGGAGAATTTGACTATCATTGGGAATTAGCGAGTTTTAAGATTTAGAATTGGAACCTTGTGGATTAGACTATCACTTGGAGATAAAAACCTTAACACATAGTTATCTTTTGTTATAATTACTTAAAGTTATGGTTTGCTAAATTTGAAAAATGATGGAAGTTTAATGTTTTACGCAGACCACGATGCCTCTTCAATCCGGGAGACGATGCAGAATCTTGAAGCTGGTGCCACCACCACCTCTGATTGAGCCTGGGCAGGATCCTATACAAAGACTCAAGGCTATGATTAGGCCATTTGCTGAGGCTACTCAGGCCTAGATAAGTTTATTAATAGATAAACTAGATAGGATTACTGCTGGGCAACAGAGGATTGAGCCAGTAGCACCCCTTATACCAGATGTACCTGAGAGAGCTGCAGATAGTGGAGAGGTAATCCCAGTGAGGCAGGTAGATAAGGCTATCCATGATCACATCCTAAAAAGGTTTTTGGATCTGAGACCCAAGGAGTTACATAGGGTTCTGAATTTGGACACAGTAGAGATTTTAGCTTCGCAATATTGAGATGAACGCTAAGACACTGAAGTTCTATGAGGAGAACCAGGCACTTATTGCATCACACATGCTTGAAGATGGGGCTGCGATATGGTGGAAGGTGACTCAAACTATAGAGGGGCAGATTACTACATGGGCCCATTTTTGAAAATTATTTTTGAGTGCTTATGTTCCTAAGACAACGAGGGATCATAAGGTAGAGTTTTTGACCCTATGACAAGAATTAATGTCGATGAGGGAGTATACCTACAAATTTCTCTAATTGGAGGCTTATGCACCCGAGTTAGTAGGCAACCCGAGGGAAAGAACAAGATTCTTTCGTCAAGGGCTGAGGGCCAATATCAGGTAGGCAACTTCGACATCTAGCGAGGCTACCCTTGAGAGCATTTAGAGGCAAGTGCTACAGTTTGAGATAGATGGGAAATGAGAGCCCGATGGTCTAGATAGTACAAAGTGCCACTGTGCAAACGCAACCGATGAACAACCCCAGTCACTGACTTAGGGTGGTTATCGTGGTAGACCCCGAGTAGGTAGATACCCAAGGAAGAAGAAATATTCAGGGGGGGGGGACAGTCCAGAGGGGAGTAGAGTAAGCCATCACTCGTAGTCTCGATTGCCGCCTCCCCAGTTCAAACATATCAACCGGTGTGACAACCACTAACTCAATATGGGGCCTGAGGTAGAGGTCGAGGTAGAGGCCGAGATTTAGGACATAGAAGTCATGGGGTGGGCTAGACATATCAAAAGGTTGAGCAAAGACATCATATTATATGATATTAGTATGGTTAGTTAGGTCACAAATGATATGATTGCCCTATACTTGTTCCAGCTTCCAATGCACCAACCACTACTATTACTCGAGGGAGAACACAAGCCATCACACAGCCTAATCCAGAGGCTACCACGAATTTAGTAGAAGGTACCATTTCTATTTTAAACTCTACATTACATGTATTGGTTGATGTTGGCTCTACTTTATCATTCATATTTGGACATGCCGTACATAAATTGAAACGTAGACCCCTTAGGGCACCCACCTGGCTCATGTTGAGTACTACATACGGGGAATGCATTTACCCTAATATGATTTATGAGCGTTGTATGTTGAGGTTGGATGACTTTGAGACCATTGTTAACCTTCGGGTGTTAGAGTTCCTAGAGTTTGATGCCATACTTGGGATGGATTGGCTAGCCACATACTATGCACATGTCAACTGTTTCGGCAAGAGGGTGGTATTTCAGATACCAGGGCAACCTATTATTATTTTTTAGGGTGGTGCCTCTAATAGATCGAGAACCCGAGAATATAAAGTGACTCAAAATGAAATTAATACTCTAGCTTGTTTAACAACCATAGATGAGGGACCTTCACGGGCAATTGATGAGATTCATATTGTTAGAGATTTTCTGGATGTGTTCCCTGAGGATTTACCCAGCTTGGCTCATAAACAGGAAATCAATTTCATTATTGAGTTTATTCTAGGGACACAACTCATTTCTATCCCTCTTTATCAAATGATGCCTAAGGAATTGTAAGAATTGAAGGTCCAGTTAGAGGAATTGATGAGTGAGGGTTTAATTAGCCCTAGTGTGTCACCTTGGGGTACTCTAATATTGTTTGTGAAGAAGAAAGATGGAAGCATTTGCTTGTGTATCGACTATCAACAGTTAAACAAAGTGACAATAAAGAACAAGTACCCTCTTCCACACATTGATGACTTGTTTGAACAGCTTAGGGGTGCCACTGTGTTTTCACAAATAGATCTGAGATCTGGGTACCATGAATTGAGGATCAAGGAAGAGGATGTACCAAAGACGACCTTTCAGACTCGTTATGGGCACTATGAGTTTTTAGTCATGTCATTTGGCATGACAAATACCCTTGCGATCTGCATGGACTTGATGCAAAGAATATTTCATCCCTATCTCAATTCATTTGTCATTATCTTTATTGATGACATTCTTATTTACTCGAAGACTAGGGAGGAACACACCAAACATTTAAAGGATCGCATTGCAGACTCTTCGAGATCACCGCTTGTATGCTAAGTGTAGCAAGTGCAAGTTCTGGTTGAGAAATGTCTGATTTTAAGGCCATGGGTTAGGAGCTGATGGTATTTCTGTTGATCCGACTAAGGTCAAGACTATTGTTAGTTGGTTGAGACCTACCATAGTGATGAAGGTCCATAGTTTCCTAGGTTTGGAAAGCTATTATCGTAGATTTGTGCAGAATTTCTTGGGGATTGCTGCACAATGACAAAACTTACCCACAAGGACGTGCCCTTTGTATGGGCAGATGAGTGTGGCGAAGCTTTTCTTGAGCTAAAACGTCATTTGACATCTGCACTAGTACTTGTGCTACTTAAAGTTGACCATGAATTGACAATTTATACAGATGCATGTGGGAGAAGCCTTGGGTGTGTGTTGATGTAGGGAAACTGGGTGATTTCTTATGCCTCACGATAGTTGAAGGTGCATGTAAAAAATTATCTTGTCCATAATTTAGAGCTAGCAGCAGTCGTGTTTGCGCTCAAGATTTGGCTACAAGTTATTTAGATAATGAGAGCTGCAAGTACTTATTTTCTCATAGAGATTTGAACATGATGCAGAGGAGATGGATGAAGCTACTTAAAGATTATGACTTGACCATTGAGTACCATCCTGGGAAAGCCAATGTAGTGGCTAATGCACTAGGTAGAGTATGAGTCAATACTGCTTGTGTGGCTAGACATATGTCTTAGGAATGGAAAATTATTGATTATGTGACAATAATAAGTATCCACGATACTTCAACTGATACCAAAGTCAATGCACAGATGAGAGCATAGTTGGTGTTGCTTACTAAGATCATAGAGGTGCAACCTCATGACATTGATTATATGATGTATCGAGAGTGGGCAAATAACACTTCTTGTGTGGAGTGGTCGATTAACAATGATGGTGCACTGAGGTTTAGGGGACGATTATGAGTACCAAATGACCCAAGCCTGAGACAGGGAGTGCTAGCAGAGCTACACTGCTCGAGGTATACCGTTCATCCAAGAACCAATAAGATGTATCATGATGCTCGACGTACTTATTGGTGGCCGGGGATGAAGCGAGATATTACGACCTTCATGTAGAGATGTGACACGTGCCAACAGGTTAAGGCCAAGCACTAGAGACGCGGTGGGTTAGTACAACCCTTGGTTATTCTTGGGTGGAATAGGAGCACATTACCATGAATTTGGGTCATTGTCGACAAACTGACTAAGTCTGCTCATTTCCTCCTGATTCATACCAAAGATTCAGTTGAGAGGTTAAGTTAGTTGTATATCGGGATCGTGAGATTACATGGGGTCTCAGTATCCATTGTGTTCGACAGACATGCTCGGCTTATATCCCATTTTGTGCAGAGCTTGCAGAGTTAGTTGGGGACTAGAGTAAACTTGAACACAGCTTTTTGTCCACAGATTAATGGTCAGTCTGAGAGAGTGATCCAAATTTTGGAGGATATGCAACGTGCATGTGTCCTTGATTTTGGTGGTAGCTGGAAGGATCATTTGGCATTGTGTGAGTTTGCATATAATGACAGCTACCAAGCGAGTATTGACATGGCACCATTTAAGGAATTATATGGTTGACCTTACCGATCACCAACTTGTTGGACCAAGGTTGGTCACATAACAGTTTTTAGCCTTACCTTTGTGCAAGAGCAAAATGAAAAAAATCCAATAGATTCGTCAAAACATGAAGGCAGCTCAGGATCGACAGAAGAGTTATGCAGATAACGGGAGGAAGGTCCTTGAGTTTGACGTTGGTGATCATATACTAATTTGAATTTCTCCTTAGAAGGGGCATACTTGTTTTTGTATTTCAGGAAAACTCGCTCCAAGATATATTGTACCCTTCAAGATCCCTGAGAGGATGATAGGTCCTATTGCTTACTGATTGGCATTATTGCCTCAGCTAGTGGGTGTACACAATGTTTTTCATGTGTTGCTGTTGAGAAAGTATTACCCCAATTTTTCTCTTGTGATTGATTAGAGACATGTTGAGTTATGAGATGATTGTAAATACATAAAGGCTCTGGTAGCTATCATTGATCAATCCGTGAAGAAACTGTGCAACAAAGAGATACCGATGGTACATGTATGTTGGCAATTTCACGGTGTCAAGCAAGACACCTGAGAGCAAGAAGACTTTTTGTTATCTTAGTAAATTTCGATCATGAAATTTGTTCTAAGGAGGGAAGACTGTAAGGAACCGTATGTTTGGACATTGAGTTGACGGGTTCGATATGTATTTTATGTATCAATAAATGAATTATAAATAAAAATATATAATTTTACAAAACTACCTGATTTTTATGGCAATGGTATTAATTAATGTGTATATTAAATGAGAAATAAAATAAATAAATAATGGTAATAATAATAATTCAAGTGCATTACTAAATGGGCTGCTTAAAAATACATAAATTGAATGAAAAGAATTAATCTTCATCATATATATATATATATACATATAACATGATAAAGATAATTGAGGTGGATGGATAATGTAAAAAAAATAATAATAATAAAAGAGATGATTATCTTGATGAGTTGGAAGATAGATGACCAAAAGAAAAATGAGGTTATCCTTAACATTAATGAGGGGTGGGACCCACCAAAACCCACCCTTATATATGTGTGAGTGCTTATTTTCCTTGTTGCTCACATTTCATTGTCTTAACTTCCATAAAAAAAAAATAAATAAAGAGAAAGAATTTGGAGAGAAATTCAAAAGAAGAAAAAAAAAAAAGAAAGAAGAAAAAAAAAGAGGAAAAAAGAGAAGATAAGTAAATAAAAGAGGAAAAGAAAAATTGCCTACTTTGAGGATCCGCTACTTTGGGTAGATCATTTTCACCTCTTTTCAATTCATAATTGTTGTAGAAGTTATGAATTTCAATTTTTATAGTGTAGTTTTCATAAATTGTATTAGTTTATTATGTGACCCAAAATTAAGGTGTATTTTTCATTAGGAGTAAAACTATATCATATATATATCATTGTGTTCAAATTAACGAGTAGAACATAGATATGTAAACTATTTGTACCCTTGTGGAGCTTAAGAATTTAAATGATCGTTGAAAGTCGATGCATAGGGGGTATATCCATTAACACTGAAATTTTAGTTGCCTGGTACTAAAATGTCTAGAATGAAATTATAAACTCAATGACACTGAAATTAAGATTTTTGGACGTCAATTGATATCTTAAATTCACATTTATGTGATTTGAAGAATAATTAATAAATATAAAAAATTGTATAAAGGGTAATATAACGTTAAATAATAGGAAAAAAATGTTATATAATGTTGTATAACATTATAAAATACTTATTAGGAAAAAATGTATAGCATAGGAAATAATTAAAATTTTCTTATTTACTATATTGAATCGCCACATTTATGAAAATGGCTGGTTATTGTATACCAAAAGTGGATACATGTCAACAATACAAATTTTTAGTATTTTGGGTCAATATTATGGGTTTAGTTGCACCTGTTGACTGTGTTGACTATGTTGACCCTGTCGATCATACAGGTTAGTGAATATTAGGATTGATTAGAATTGATTGTAATGACTACAATTGACTAAGTCAATCCTTTAATTGACCAAGGACCATAAAGTTAAATTTGAGCCAAATTTCATACATATATTAAGAAACCATGTTGATCACCCAGGATCAAATGTCAGTGGGACACTATTGATCACTATAAGAGCACTAGGAGCTGAGCATCTTTATGAGTAGTGTTATCTAGTTTATCACTTAACTTGTTCTGTTCATAAATAAAATATTGTACATATTGCAATGCATTTACAATCTTAAAAAGGGTTTTTAAATGAAAATGTGCACTAAATCTCGAGGTTCGATGGTGCGGGTTACAGTATTAGATGTGGTAGAGCATTGATGACAAGTGGCTGTCGTACCTGAGGGTACATTCTGGGCAAACCTATCAATTGGGCTCCCCTATGGAGGATTTGAGGCTGTTATACATCAGGTATGAGCTCACACATCCCTATGATATGAGAATGCGCCTAGCCATCGAGTACACCCACTTGAGTGGATTTATTATTGCCTTGTAGGCTATCGAGAGCTTTAACATGTGGTTTCAGCATTAAAACTAATTTCAAAATGGAAGGTGCACGATTGCATTGTGGATTTATCATTCATTTGCATATTATTATTGTGCATGCATACATGATATCGTATTACATAATTTCTGTTTTAAGTTATAGATTATGCTACATTACTCATTGAATCGATGTGGACAAATTGGCTCATTATTCTAAAATTTTAGGTTCTTCTTTTGTTATGGATAAAGAGAAGAAGGTGGTCATTGCATAGAGTGCACCTCATTTATTTTGGTGGGATTCTTCATGTAGTATACTATTTAGAGAGTTAGTATGATTTATGAGAAGAGAGAAAAACATTGTAGATCTGACTGTCACATTTCTGCTACTGCTACATAGAAAAGATTGCACATAAGTACTTTTTTGTTTAACTTAAAAAAATTTCTACTATGATTAATTGTTTAGCTACTTTTGTATTTCTTATATTACTCTGATGATATTGTGTATAGATAAGAAGAAGGCTTAACAATGTTTTGCAAGCTCGGCTTATGAGTGAGTTGTCAAGACACTGTGCCGGTTAGTTCCCCTTTTACCCTCAGGGTCCTGATGGGTGTAGATGTGGAGTGAACACACATTTTCAACTATTGTCCTAATCAAGGTGTTACAAATAAGAGAAGAGGAAGAACGAAATAGAAGAAAAACAAAATTAAGATCTTACCTTTTTTTTTTCTTTCTCTTGATCTGATTGGGTCTTTTCTTGCTTGTTCTTTGTCTTGTGCATCAAGGAAATGGAAAAGGGGATGGCTATGGGAGAGAAAACCCTAGGGACGTCCAAGAGAGAATAGGGAAGCTTTGGGGTGGCTAGAGAAAGAGGATTTAAGAGATTTGGTGGTTTGGGAAAGTAGGGAAGAGAATGAGATCTTTTGGAAAGTGTGATTTTAGTAAGTTCTTTTAGCCATTCTAGTCTCTTATTTAGTTTAAAATTAAAATTTTAACTTCAAAAGTGGGGCGTCATCTTTTTAATGTATACAATGTCCCCATGTTGGCTAGTAATCAGCTCTCGGGCCTACATAATGCACACATGTCAGGCTTCAATTATTTCAGCTATTGGGCCCACTGCTTATACTATAAGCTCTTATTTTGGCCTTTGATTTAAATCATTTTATTTTTAATAGTTTTTTTTCTAATCATTTGGGTATTCATTTAAGTGGTTATTTATAGATTAATCATTCAAAAATTTTTGTGTAATTATTCCCTAATATTTTTTAGATAATTGTATTATGCCCCAAATGTCTGTATGGGCATTTTCTTCAATTTACATAATTTTTTTTATAATTTAGTCCATGTCATATTTAATTTGTTTTATTTTATATAAATCATTCTCATATTATTTTTATAATTGCACAAGCATCTAGTTTTAGGTAACGAGACTGTTTTGCCCTCTGGTAAAAAAATTACCATTGTACCCCTAGGTGGTTAATTACCATTTTATCCCTAGGGTATTTAATGTGCCTACCACTACAACGGACTCATTTATGATATCGTATATTCTTATTCTCAAAATTTCAAGAAATTTTTAGGGTATTATAATTTACCACCCTCAAAACAATTTTGTCATCGAAATTTAAAGTGGTTACTTACTTGTATGATGGTGTCCAGTGAGGTGTTTTTGGTGAAGAGGCCCGAGTATTTCTTCTACATCTTGCTCTCCAGTTCTTAGGTCACCTCCTGCAGGTCATGATGTCTTTGAAAAACCTTGACTAAGAGGATTTCCTTGGTTCTAAGACTACACCTTACGATCCAGTATCTTGATTGTGGCTTCCTTGTAAGTTGCATTATCCCGAATATCAATTTCCTCCTAGTGTATAATGTGGGAGAGATTTGGCTCATACTTTTTCAACATTGATATGTGGAACACATTGTGGACTGAGGACATCCTATGGGGCAGATTCAGCTCGTAGGCACATTCACCAACCCATCCAAGTATTTCATATGGACTAATAAATCTCAATGATAGCTTCCCCTTATACTCGAATCCCTTGATCCCCTGTTGAGGGTTGATTCTCAAAAAAACTCTATCACCTGTTTGAAATTCTAAAGGTTTTCTCCTCTTGTCCGCATAACTTCTCTGTTGACTTAGTGTCATGACCAATCTCTTTTGAATCTGCTTGACCTGAGCATTCATTTCCTCTACTAGATCTAGTATTGTAAGCACATGGTCCTTAAAGTTAGCCCAACATGATGGTTATCTACAGGGTTTGTTGTAAAAAGCTTTATAAGGAGCCATATGTATACTCACCTGATAACTATCATTATAGGCGAATTCTACCAAATGTAAATACTTGCTCCTATTTCCCTTGAAATCAAGGACGCAAGCTTTCAACATGTCTTCCAATATTTGTATGACCCTCTCAGACTGCTTATCTTTTTGATGATGGAAAGTCATGCTCATAGTAAGTCTACTTCCTAGCTCCTTTTTTAGGGTTTGCCAGAACTGACATGTGAATCTAGAATATGTGGATCACCATGTAGCCTTATTATTTCTTTTACATAGAGTTTTCCAAGCTTTCCAACTAGATTCTTGGATCGTATGGGTAGGAAACGAGCCACCTTTGTGAGAAGATCCACAATCACCCACATAGTATCATCCCTTTTGGTTCCTGGGTAAACCGCTAATGAAGTCCAAGGCGATGTTATCCCACTTCCACTCTAAGATTGGGAGTGGTTGTAATAGTCTAGTGAGCTTTCTATGTTCTGTCTTTACCTTTTGACAAGTTAGACGTTTAGAGACATATTTAGCTATGTCTCTTTTTATACCTCTCCACCAAACTTTGTCCCCAAGTCTCAATGTGTCCTTGGCATCGATTCTGAAATCAGCGTACTTGCCTTGCGTGACACCTTCCATCAAGTCGATTATCCATTTATCTTGATCTGTTCATCTCTTATCTGATGTAAGAGATCCGGTTGGCAAGTGATAGCATATAGATATACAGTCTGTCATTTTTCCTCATCTGTTGATACATCTGTCCTTTTTCCTCATCCTTCTTACTAAGTTTCCTACTAAGTGCATTGGGTACTACATTATCGTTTCCTGGATGGTAGTGTAATGGAAAATCATAGTTCTTTAGGAACTCCATCCATTTTCGTTGTCTAAGATTCAATTACTTTTGGGTATAGATGTACTTCATGCTTTTATGGTAGAGAATAGGTCAATCTCTCTCCATAGAGATAGTACCTTCGAATTTTTAGTGTAAACGCAATTGTTGCCAACTCCAAGTCATGTATAGGATAGTTCTGCTCATGAACCTTTAACTATCGCAAAGCATACGCGATAACCTTTCCTTCTTGCATTAGCACCGCATCCAATCAATTTTGTGAAGCATCAATATATAGGACATATTGCACACCATGTGTAGGAGTAACTAATATAGGGGCTGAGTCAACCTTTTCTTCAATTCTTATAATGATTGTTCATATTTTCCATTCCAAATGAATTTTTCTCCCTTTCTGGTTTACTTGGTCATCTCCTTATTCCTGAATCATTGGATGATGGGTGTGTCCCTATACTCCTTGTGATTTAGAGCTGGACGTTCTTTGCTAGAATGCAATTTTGTGATGAGAACACTAAGTTTAGTCCTTTCGGTTTGAATGTGAACTAAAAAACAATTGCATTGCTTGAAACACCTAATATTTGATAAGTGTTTGCATGTTCTGTGTTTTTGACTTAAATAATGCTCAAGATGTATTGTGTATGATCCACTAGATTCTTTGAGTTCACCCCTTTTCTTATTTTTCAAAAAACTAGGGAAGATGATTGCATTGAGGGGTAGATTCAAGTAATTGCTAGTAGTGTTAGACTTCACTGTTGAGGTCACCAATTGACTAAAGTTTAGTGAAGGTTGTAAGTTTAGTGTATGAGCTTAATATGCTCAAGACTTATTGTGTATGATTCACTAGACTCTTTGAGTTCACCCCTTTTCTTATTTTTCAAGATATTAGGGAAGATGATTGCATTGAGGAGTAGATTCAAGTCATTCCTAGTAGTGTTATACCTCACTGTTGAGGTCACCGATTGACTAAAGTTTAGTGAAGGTTGTAGGTTTAGTATATGAGCCTAGTGAGTTAGTGATTTTATTTCATTCTTTTATTTGCTATTTGGAATTCGACCAAGGGTCAAATGTTTAGTTACTACCATTGATGTCATATTCTTTGAAATAGTATGTCATCTTGTGACCTTTGATTTTTAATTACTAACCAATTTTGGTTAAACATTCTTATGTGATTTTATGGAATGTGACCTGATATGTCCAAGAGATTATTATATGAGAAATAGTAATGTCTCGGCTCTCGTAGGAACACTCGATGAAAATGATTGTGATTATATATATAAACGCATCCTAATGCATGAGACTAATAAGGTATTTGAGAATGGTTCGAGAATCAGGGTCTCACATTGAAGTTTATTTAAAGATATTTAGTAGTTTGGGAGATTTTCTTATATCTATTTTAGTGTGAATGAGAGTATACAAATATACGTCTCTACTTTATGTAATAAAACATGCTATATTTGAATAGAAATCTTTTTGAGTATTTTTTCATTAAAAACTTTTTTTGTTCTTTAATTAAAAACTTATATGATCTTAAGGCGATTGTAGCGGTCAACCTAATAACTATCTCTTATCAACAAGTTTGGTTAGAGTCAAGTTCTCTTTGCTTGAAACAATCTTTGGGTACTTTTTCATCATTGATTTCAGGTTTTTAGTTTGTTCACATCATTTGGTATAAGAGCTTTGGTTTCTTGAATCAGGTATCATATTTATCCACCATTCCTTATGCCTTTATCCTTATTTTATTTTATTTCACTTCTTGTGTTCTTCCATTGTCCTTCTTAATTTTTTGGTTTTTTTGTTCTTTCTTCACTCTTTGTGTTCCTCCCTACTTCCAAAAAAAATGTTAATTTTTGTTCTTGACATTCTTAAAAAAAGAATAAAAGAATAAAAAAGCGCTCAAGAAAATAGAGATATAGGTTAAAAAGAAAAACTGACTTCAAATAAAAAAGAGAAAAGGCGTAGAAAAAAAAATGTGAAAATGTTTGAGAATGCATAATTTCTATAAGAACATAAAAGTATTACATTAATATGTTAAAAAAAACATGAAACTGAAGAAAATATATGTGTTCCATCAAGTTTACATAATTTCAATTTATGTTAAAATTTAAAAAGGTAAAATTTTGAATTAATTCTTTTCTTTTCAACTTACTTTGTCTCCTTGTTTTGCATTCTTCTTTCTTGCAAAACAAAGTGTTGAGGCCAAGTTAATACGTTAACTTAGCTTAATTTTTAATCAATTTTTGACTTGGCTTAGTTTGAGTATATTTTATAGATTCGTCCAAACCCTCTAGCAAAGTCTGAGCTAATTGTTGTGGACTTAATTTTTTTTTTTCACACCTAGGATGTGGTTGTTCTTTGTAGTTTAGAGGGTGTGACTACTAGGTCTAGCCTTATCTGAGCTAAGTTGATTACTTGGTATTCTTGAACCCAAATCAGTACCTCTACTTCAGTGAATTCCTAAGAGGATAGGAGTTTACATACTTTTTGGTTTCCCTAAGTAAACTATCTTAAGGGTCACCATTTGTGCTTTTGCCTCAAATTCAAGTAGGAGTGTGACACCCTGGCTCCCACTCTCTCTCTCTCTCTCTCTCTCTCTCTCTCTCTCTCTCTCTCTCTCTCTCTCTCTCTGGCAACAAGTCGTCGGGGCCACACGCGAAGACAGGTCATCCGCCGAGAGCCAGAGGCCACATAGTTTGCTCACATTTCATCTATCTCATCCTTCAAAACCTTTCTTTCAAATATGTTAAGAAATCAATTTAAAACATACAATGATTATTAAAATGCCAGTTCTTTTTGTCAACATAGCAACACTCATCAAGAAAATGTATGCAGCTGTTCGAAATGCTTACAAATTCAGTATGAAAATATGGTTAAGAAAGAAATAAAATAAGGCCCATGGCCAAGTTTGATACATGCCAAAATTTATAAGAAAGATAGTTTAAAAGCTGGAGGGGAAATGCCTAGTTTGAATTATTTACAACAAATTGATAAAACATTAAACAAAAAAGAAAAAAATGTGACAACTTCCTAGAGGGGTTCAACCAAAATGACGGCCTTGCGTGGCTGGTCTACTTTGTAGTGTCAATGATCACCTGTAATGAAATAATGGGGTGAACTCAAGAGCCTAGTGGGTCAAACCTACACATCACTAGCATTATACAAACCGGAATATAAAACATGCAAACACTTTCATTACATTAGGGTGTTTCAAACATCATTTGTCATTCTGTTGGAACGTAGACCGAAAGAGCCCTACTCTCGATGTCCCCATGTGTTCCAAAAGCAAATTTGGGGATAATGCCCGAGGGCCGATTACCATTCAAGACCACAATCTAAGGAGAGAAGTCTGCAGTGACTCTCTATTTGAAGACACAATCAGCTGTCGTAGTCAGCTCAGGTAGGGACACCCACGATGGCACCCAAAGGCCGGTTATCGTCTTGATACGTGAAGTTATTAATTCTTGATTTAATCGTCTTTAGTTGCACGTTCCATTCCAATTCATGCATAGTCATCATATATAACACTTTAAAGTAAACCAGATATGTTCAAACACTCGTGAAAATTTAGACCTAAATCCATCATCTACGCATGTTGTAAAATAAGTAAACAACAATCATGGGTACACGTCAAGTCATTCCAATCAAAGCTTAATCAAATATGCCCTAACATGCTTCTAGGTACTCATTAAAAGTAAACATACATCATGTTTTGTATTAAGGCTAGGGAATACAGTAATCACACCCACATTTAATCTCTCTTTTCCTTGTGCCTTTGCCACTTGCTGCACATGTTTTGATCTTTAATCTATAAGATTTTAATAACAAGATAATGTGAATCTAAAACGTTCAAAACATGGTCAAAATCCTAGATTTATGTCCCTTACATATGTATTTCACGGTGTACATAAGGTTGGAATGAAAACAATAGAAAAGACGGATACATGACAACGTGCATTTAACACTTTAATACACACACATTAGGCTTAAAACATACATCAAACTAAGAGAAATCCTTATACCTAAGGGTCTTACGCATTTCCACTTTGTTCCTCACCAACGTGAGGTCTCGCAATCCTCAAATCATATGTGCTTCAAGGGAAAACAAGCATATACTTAAGGAAACTGATTTACAATGCTAAGAAAATAAGATTTCAAGTGGGGTTTCGTGATTTACCTTAGCACAAATAGTTTCAAACCGTGCTTCAACTCTGATCCACCCTTGTTGATGTTGCTCTTGGCGAATCTAAGCTTGAAAATGGGTAGAGAATGTTTTGAATGAGCTCAAGTTACGCTTAGAAATCAAAAGAAATGTTTAGAAATGAATTGGAAGGCTTAATTAGGGTTTAGAAGAGAAAATAGTGAGTTGTGGTGCAAGAAATTCAAATCTAGGATTTCTGCGTGAACATTACGTTTTTATAAAAAACCACAAATTACCACGGTTATCCAAGAATCACTGCGATAATCAATATTATCACGTTCACCAGGATGATGCACCTGGTTCGTTTCTGGGTTTCTTTTGTAATTTTTGCGGTCATCCAAGAATTACCGCGGTCAATGATCGCGATGACCAAAGCAACGCATTTCTTTCCATTTTCTGGGTTTGTTCGGGATTACTGCGGCCATTGGCTTTCATTATCACGATAACCAGTGAGATTTTGACCTTTTGCGTCTTTTCTTTGCCATTTCTCGTGTTTTTCAAATTTATATCATTTTTATATTTATTTTATGTTTATTTGGGCTTATTCTACATGATTTTTAAGTATATTATTATTTTTTCATTTAGCTGTTCACCAATGACGTGAAGGTCTTATATAGACTTTTGGGGTATTACAAGGAGTTCATGGACTTAGTCAAAGTTTCAATTGTATGTATAGCCACCCTCAAGCCCAAGCTAGGGCTAATGGACTTAGAAAATTTTTCAATTGTAGATTTTGCTGTCCTTGGGCCCAAATTGTGGCTCGTGGACTTTGAAAATTTTTTGAGTATAGATTTGGTCATCCTCAAGTCTGAATAGAGGCTCATGAACCTAAAAAGTTTTTTGATTATTGATCTAGTCATCCTCATCAAGTGTTTAGGTCTTCTAGAGACCTTCGTCCTAATGATAATCCAAGTAGGTTAACCTATTCAGATCCCAGGGTATAAGTTTTTTTGAGACCTTTATCCCAATGATTACCCTGTTGAACCCCAAGGTACTCTAAGTCTTTCTAAGACCTTCTTCTTGGTAATAACCCAAGCACGTAACCTTGCTCTAACCTTAAGGTACAAGTTAGATATACTTAAACACAATAAAATGTCAAAAAAGTTAATACTTTATTAACTGTGGTCAAGTTAATCACTTTATTAACTGTGGTAATTGCCAACTATAAAAGCCATGTTTATTCATGAAGTATTCTCATTGATAATAAATTTTGAGATGTTTCACAATTCATGGCTTCCCTAGCCTTCATCTGTTGAAGTCTTTAGTAACGCCCTGCCTCCCCCTCGTGGCCAAAAAATATGGTTTGGAGGACACAATTGCCATGCTGGCCCCAAAATCAACACATTGGCATGTCATTGCCATGTGCAAGCATTGTTCATGGCTACCCGAGAGATGGGTGCATCACTTCATCTCTTTTCTCTTTCTTTCTGTCTATCTTTTCACCATCCCAACTCTATGAGACTTCCTGTGACATGTCAACTCATGTAGATTTCACATTAAACACTTTGAAATCTTTGAATGAAATAAATCAATATCATTATTTTAAAAAAAATCAATTTCAATATTTAGTGGATACAATGACCTTTGAACTTATTCAATAAAACAACTATAAACTAAAAAAGAAAACTAGGGCCAACATGTCTGACGTAAACAATATTTTGAATCTAGTAGGAAAGCTCTCCACGCAGCCTTTGATATTTAATTTCCTGAAATGTTAAAAAAGTGGGGTGAGCTCAAGAGCCTAATTGATTATCTCAAATATTTAAATCATTATTCAATCAAATAAAACATACATGTCAAACGCTTTCATAGATTAGGTGAGTCAAACAATAACTTGTTATCAATTGACTTTAAGATCGAAAGGGCTAACCTCGATGTCCTCTCCAAGTAATCACATCTACGACAATTCTATGCCAATATCCAAGGAATATAGGGAGACACCCATCACCCAACATCTGAGAACTAAGGACACACCCATTGTTCCTGTAATATCCCAAGAATTTGTAAAACTTTTTGAATAATAGTTGGAGTAAATAAAATAAAATACTTGAAAATATAAATTTTATTTCTCAGATCTAAGGAAAAAACCCCCAAGAGAAGTTTTTAAGGCCCAAAAGGTGAAATTTGACCTTCAAGGATAAAATGATAATTTTACCACCCAGAAGTGAAACAATCATTTCACCTAATCCATGGGTAAAATAGTAATTCTATCACCTAGAGGTAAAATGATCATTTATCCAAGCAAGTCACATGAAGCATGTGGGCAAGCAAGTTACATGAAACAAGCAAAATCACATGATGCATGTGGGCAAGTGCCTATAAATATCACCCTTCCTTTCCTCTTAAACCATTTTATCTCATTTTTCTCTTTTTTACTTTATTCTTAGTTCTCTTCTAGCTCAAGAGAAAGAGAGTCTCCTTAATCTTCTCATTTTCATTTTCTTCTTAGTTTTCTTTTAGCTTAAGAGAAAAAGAATCTCATTGTTCTCTCCTTGAGTGAAGAAAGAAGGTTGAAAGCTTAAGAAGGCTCGAATAACGGTGTAAGGATAAGAATAATTTAAGCGTCAAAGATGAAGATGATTTCCAACTCACGATTTTTAACCATATTCGCTTGCATATTATATATAAAATGGCCTAGGTGGTAGTGGATGGTAACATTTATTGATTGTATGATTAAATGATTATATTTTCATTAATTATGTGAATGATGAGAACATGATTTGAATGTATGCTATTTGCTATGATCATATACACATAACCAAGACAAATTTAGAGCTTATACATGATGTTATTTGCACATGGAATGACATGCACATAAATTTACTAAATGAATATAGTCAATGAGAATACACCATTATAGAATACACGCATGGTAAAGATATGATTAAATGAATGTTACATATTATACTCAAATTCGTGAAGGTATGAAGGATCTATCTTTTAGAGTAATGTTATTTAATATGCATGAATATGTTATTGACCAAATACAAGATCACTCTTAACAAGTTAACAACACACTTTGAGGGGTTGATTGGCCTAAGAACAATCAACGACGGTTCTTGCGTTAAAGTCTCGATTAAAAGACGGGTGTGTGATTACACTTAAGAAATTTGATGATGCCTTGCATATCTTTCAAGTTTGCAGATTGCTGGACATACAGACGCATAGCTTGGACATTAGTGACATTCCTACATGATTCGCTTCGCTAGAGGTACATGAATCAACCCAGGGTCGGTCACCCTACCTCGACCGACTGAAAACAATCTACCATTTGTAACACTTAATGTATTAAAGTGATTCATTATATGATGTTCTTATTATATTGTTAGATTGTCTGTGAATTAAAATTATCCACTGGGCACATAGATTTTATTCCCTTCCACTTTTCAAATGCAAGAAACCAGCATATCATCTGAGGGACTTGGGCCATAACTTACTATTCTTATTTTCTTGATTTTTGTGCCTTATGATGTTACCTAAATACTAGTATGTGCAAGAGTATGAATATAATGATTAAATTTCATTTGATCAATGAACGAACCTTGATGTGGGGTACTTTTGACACAATTTTACTACATTATGTTTCTATTACTAGTGCTCATGATACTAATGATATTGTGAAAACTAGTTTTAAAACTAATAAACTAGTAGGATAAAGAAACGACTCAAATAATAATAATACCCTAGAATATGGAGAAAATTGTTTTAAAAGTTCTGAGATAGAGATTACAAATTTATGTTGATAGTAGGTAACTATTGTCCCATGTACAATTAAACATTGAATGAGAGGTAGGTTATCCTACTCTAGGAAAGCATGATTTTTTAAGCAAACTAAGTCTCGCCACCCTGACTATAGGTTGTCACACTAGCTTGAACAAATAATCAAAGACGAGTAACAAGTTTTCAAATAAATCAACTATTTTTCTAATATATCTACTCAAAAAGATTTTTCATTCTCACATGTACATATATGTGTAATACCTCATAATTTAGAATGAATAAACAAGAATTTTTGTCAATTAATTTATCCAATAGTATATGTATAAAGAATTATGGACCATTATTGAATTAATGATCCAGGTA
>JAJIYU010000259.1:0-59769 GCA_030144865.1 Tinospora cordifolia | reverse complement strand
ATATAATTTCAAATAGCTTTGTTGAATAATTAAATCATGTTGTTATCACTTTCTCATTTAGAATATTGGTTTCAAACAACTTTTTTAAGGACGAATTCTCTCTTTCCTCTGACTTCCACCCCCCTTCTCTCTCTCTCTCTCTCTCTCTCTCTCTCTCTCTCTCTCGCTCGCTTGCTCGCTCGTTCCCTCTCCCTCTTCCTTTTGATATGTTTGTGCTCATGTGGTAGACGAACTTTGGAAAAAGCATTTTTGTTGGGGTTCATTATCTACTTAGTCCTTGAATAGAGTTAGTCCAAACACTAGACAAAGGAGGATTGTTATGTTAGGTAGCTAACAACCTGCATAAAGCTTGTCATAGTAACTAATATGAATATCTTTAGTCATGCTATGTGATGGACTAACATGTTGCAACTTGCACCTGCCTTTGGGTGTTCCAAAAAACGAGCTAGGGGTGTACTTTGGCATCTGGTGCACTAATAAATGAGCAAGGGTTCAATGCTATTTTGGATGAGTGCAGCTAAAGATGTTTGTCCAGGATAATAGGCTCAGGATAGCTACTTAAATCATGGGAACACTGACATTTAAAGGATATAAATCATAGGCATTATGATAAGGAGAAAGTAAATGTAATATACTTATAAGAAACTAAATACGTAAGTGAAAGATCTAGAGAAATTGAGAACACAAGGTCGAGAAAATAAAGATGAAGATATTTTATTACATTGGGAAATACTAGGAAGGGACATAGAGTTATAAGTTCAATTTGAATTTTATTTCTTTTTCATATAATTTTTAATTTGAAATTAAAAAACTGAAAAAGTTTACGACATAAATTTAATTCTTCATTTGTTTGTTGGTGGGTGTGTTGTACTCATACTTTGATATTGCAGAAATACAATGGACAAAATTATACCAAAAGCCTTCTACTAAAGGTACTGGCCAAATGAAGAAAATGCATTTGATGGTTCGACCAAGGTTCCCTCCTGTCTTCCGTGAAAGTGAAGTGCCCAATATTTGTGCAATTTCTGAAGCGGTGGCAATTGTTCATGATGTTTGGGAGGTGGGAGACTTGGTTGATTGGATGGCTGATGGTTGCTATTGGTCAGGAATAATAACTCATCTTCTTGGTGAAGATAAGGTTAAGGTAAAGTATGTAAACAACTTTTTAATCTTTTCTCTATTCTCCAATCTTTGTGGTAGTGAAGTCATCATGATCTTTGGATGCCATTGTTTTGTTTACTTGTTTTTTGCTTCGTAATTGTGGATCTGAAATTCCACAAGAAATATTGTGGGGACCCCTTCCAAAGGACCACTCGATCAGCACAATAGCCTGACGAGTCTACTTATCGAGTTAAACTCGCCAACTATCGCTAAACCTTGCAACAAACGTCTTAAAAATATTTAATTACAGTTATCACACAAGTTCAAAATGACACTGACTCAACCTACCAAATAAACCATGCTTAGCTAGATCAAGCGATAACAATCCTTTTTCCCTTATCCAACGATGAGGAACTTGAAATGTTAATGAGTTGTGAACTCTAATGTCTACGTGAGCTCAGCAAGTAGTAGTTTGGTAATGTTTACTCAAAATTAATGTTCCACAAGAAATTATATATATGTATCAATGTCATGCAATAAGCAACAATCATGAACAAGCATCAATTAACAAGCAACATGCAATATGTAGCAAACAAATAGTAATAATGACGGGCGTCATGCCTATCATGTCTATCATGGAAGGGTTTGGGTCTACTGGCAATCAAGCCCTTCATATATATTGAAGCTAATAGATTCGGGGTTATATGTAGGCCACGAAAGCCGGTCGTAACTCGCGACTAGATCATATAGTTGGGATCCTCGACAGTGGATCCTATGGTCACGAAAACTAGTCATGATCTAATATTGGTAGGGTGCACCAATGTATAACCCTACTACGTGTGCTCATAAGGCTTTCTTGATCCAATGCCCGCACATTGGAACCTCTCGTTGAAAAGCAAGTCACAAAAGCTTAAGTCTTATATGGGCCAGGTTGGCGCATATGAAGATCAAGCGCCTATGTCATCAATTAGGTAAGCAACTGCCTTAATTGCGTCGTTCACCCTGACTTACTAAGTGTCAAGAGGTCGCATATGCACAGAGTATGTGGGTCCATACCTTAAGACTCAAGGAAATGGGAGGATGGTGCATTAACAATAGCCATGCCATACCCCAATACTAGAAGCACTATGGGGTTACTAGCCAATTAGAGGTCTTACCTGTAATCTAAGCCCATTATTGTCTTCACAACGTGATATATGCATGTGATGCAACACAACGCACCTGGAACAATATAAAAATTCATGTAGAATGAAAGTGTAAGTAAACAAACTGAAGTATTACTCACTTTTCGAGGCTCTCCCTATGCCTGATTGCGTTCTACTTGCGCTAATTTTTGCACAATTCACATATTTATTTAGTTTCTACTAAATTCTGGCTCATTTCCATTCCATGGTTTTCGGTCAGCTAGAGGGTTGACTTGGCCCAATTAGGTCTAGTTAGGCCAACATGATCAACCCTAGTCGATTTGGTCAATTTTTACCCTACTTGTTTAATTTAGTGAATAACGTCAACTTAGTCAAATTGGTCAACTTTGACCCCTTGTTGACCTAGATGATCAACCTAGCCCTAAGTCCATTTTACCCCTAAATTCAACACTTAGTCATTTTTTTGGTTCACATTGCATATGCGAGACGTTTTTTCCAATTTTCGTGTGATTAATCCGTTTGCCAATTTCTCGCCAAACTTTTCAGATCTAATCCCTAAAGGTTCACTGGAATTTTGTTTCGGCCAATTTAGAGCCCATTTGATATGGTTTTGACTCGCATAAATTCTAACTGTTTCTCCCAAAATCGGGACAGACAGTGACAAATTCGCTCATTTGACCAACTTAATCTCATTATTTTTGGATGCCAATTTTTGTTAACATTCCTAAGTATCCTAGAAACCTTCATATTAAATTTCATGCAATTTGGACATGTCTAAGTATTTTTTAAAATTCCAAAATGTTATTTGATTTTTACATTTTTGAAACAGTTTTGAGACCAAGGAACAAAAATTCAACTTCGCCTCAAACTCCGACCTTTGAAAATTAGAATTAATTCAAAGAGTTCAAGAAATTCGAAAGAATTTTTGTAAAAATTTATCAACTTAGAAAAATTCAAAAATATACTATGTGAATGTTAAAATATGAACAATTTCTATTAAAAATACTAAAAGCAAACATAATAAATATATTTTACATATAAAAGTATACATATAATGGTTCTGAACATGTAATTTAACATTAACAATGTTTTATGCTCATTGCACGTGTTAACCTAAAATTATTAGATTAAAGAAAGAAACAAAGAAAAATTTATCGTCAAACCCTAATGGTCTTGAAAATATAAACCCTAGTTTTCTTTTTTCTTTCTTTTTTCAACGTCTTTCCTGTTAAACTTTTAGCTTATTTTTCTCTCATTCTCTTCTCTCTATCATCCCTTTTTCAAGTTACAGCTTGTTCTTCTTTCTCTTGGATAGCCACTCGTTAGTTATAAATATATCACCTTAAATTTTTTTCATTTATAGAGAATAACTTTTTTTTATACAATCTTTATAATTATACAAAAGAAACTTTGTAC
This sequence comes from Tinospora cordifolia, assembly GCA_030144865.1. Classification (NCBI taxonomy): domain Eukaryota; kingdom Viridiplantae; phylum Streptophyta; class Magnoliopsida; order Ranunculales; family Menispermaceae; genus Tinospora; species Tinospora cordifolia. The sequence goes on along the minus strand of JAJIYU010000259.1, from coordinate 56,107 downwards.
ACTACATAAAATCTTTTATTAAAAAGGCACTTTTTCACGATTTATACTACAATTTTTTTCTACAAAAATCTTTAAAACTTCGATTTTAAGTGAACTTTGCCTATTTTTTGGAGATTTCGACGAAATTTTGTAATTTTATAATTACAGGTGAACTTCGTTTCGATTGGCCAAATTGCCTAATTAATTCGGCTAATTTTGACGAACTTCGACTAATTTTTATACCATGTTTGAGACTTCACATTTTTATGTTATTTGGGGCTGTGTAACCACTTAATTTAACTTAAGCACATAACATATACTCACCCAAATTATTCAAAACAGTCCAATCATATTCAATTCTAATTTCATAAAACATCCAACAATTTGACTAAATTTTAAAAATACCAAATCTCCTAATTTCTTCAATTTTTTAATTATTAAATCATACAATTCATTTACTCAACTATACCCAAATTAATTCCTCAACATTTTACACATAATTGTATCAAAACAGACACCTCTAACTCTCTTTTCCTTGCTTGAAATAAAAAAAAAAAATCTAGCAACTTATAAGTGTAAATTTTATGAAATTTTTTCTTAGACACATCTATACATCACCCATTGATCATGTAGTTACTATGACATGGTTTGTCATTCAAAGTACATTCTAACGTTAACCAATTAAAATTTCCAGCAATATTACACTATTTTCCTACCAGACTTATCTGAGATTTCATGAATTTTCCAGAGTATACATGCCATAAAACATACCCTTAAAATCAACAAATGTCCTAACATGATTTCTAAGCCAAATCTATCCACTTCAAAACCACCATTTAAATTAGAAACCTAACCAAGAATTTAATTTTTCCATATTTGAAGTATCCTAATTTTGTCATGGGAAATCAATTGTAAACTCATGGTATACAACACGAATCAAGAAACAAATTCTATAACATTGACAATCAAATTCAAATGGAATTTATACCTTAGTTGTTTTTCACACTTTCACCACCAAGAGCCATTAGAGATCATTACCATGGCTAGTCACCCTTTTTGCTATGTTCAAGAGACACGATTTTTCATCAAAGTTCACAACAAAAATACGAAATCATTAAACAATTATGTAAAAATATTTATGAGCATTGGTTACCTCTCATCTATGACATGCATGGGCTATGGAAATCTTGAACATCATGAGCCATTCATCACCTCCAAATAACTTGTATGTGAGCTATGTTATGCAACACAATGTCTAGTTCAATTTCTTCTTGTTCCTCAAGCTCAACTTCACACTCGTTCTTGTCCAAATCAAAGCTCCAAAAGAGCTCTTTGGTTTGGCCTAGATTGGGAGAAGAGTGAGGGTTGTTAGTTATTTATTTTCTTTTTATTTGGGTTTTCTTGGATTTTTTGATTTAAATTTTTATCTTTTGATTTGATTTTTTTGCGGTCATCTCTTTGCCTTAATCTAAGCTTCTAGAAGTGTGTTTTCTCATAGAAAATTATTGCCTTGTATTCAACTTGAATGTGTGTTTGTTGACATGGCAAGAGCTACCATGTGCCATCCACCCACTTGCCAAAGTGGTGATCCAAGTGAAAACAATTTAGTCTATATACATGCATACTCTTCACTATTCCAATAAAGTTGATTTTCCATTTTGTTCAAGTAATTCATTTTTCTAATAATCAAATCAATATAAATATATTGTTTTAACTTCAAAATTTTTGGCCTATTTAAATTAATAGTTTTAAATTAATTTTGGACTCTTTCAATCAGTAATGTGTCACTTTCATACTTAAATACCATTTCTGATATTTAAATTGAATTTTCCTCCATTTTTTTTCCTAATCTCCATATTTTTGAATTTTTTCATACTTCTTTCCAATTAAATGCAAAATAATTGGGGGATTAGCAGATTGGACATTTATGTTCATTTTTTTTTTGTTTTTTATTGCCCAATTGTATTTTTATTATGTTTCTAACACTCAAAATAATTTTGTCCTTTTTTTTTGGGATTTTCCACAATTTTTTCAGAATTTCTTTCCCAATACTCATGATTTCTTTCATTAATTGCATGAAATCAGAAACTGGAGAGAAGATCAAGTAGCTTCAATAATAAAGGAAAATTAAAATACATGTCGAATCCTTTGACTTGGTGTTCGAAAGTACGAGTCGTTACAACTATGGTGTGTTGTGTGGTAGAGATCCACCTCATTATGTTGGAAATTCCCTTCTCTAAATAATAAAATCATTGTTGTGAGTGTGGAAAGAACTCATTATGCTCACCATTATTGATTTTGTTTCAAGTAACGAGTTTGTATGATCTTCATTTATCTCTTAGTGATGTTGTAGTGCTCTACTTTTTGTCATCTTGGATGCTTTATCAATTACAACCTTCATATCATTAATTATCTTTTGTACAATCACACTACTTATGGCCCGCTAGTTTTGAGTCTATAGAGGGGCATGACTTGGTATGACCCTTACAAGCTAATACTTGGTTATTTCAGAAGGAATGGACCATATTCTCATGCCCATGGTGGTCAAAATTGTGAATCAGAAGTACTTTGAAGCTTGATCAATTGACTTGGGATTTGGGTTGATGAATCGTAAGATTCAGAACACATGTGAATTGTGTATTTATCTATTTAAAGTATATGTAGGGTTATGAAAATATTAGTGTTTCTTAGAAAATTCAGTATTGAACTAGTGATTCGTTTTGAATTTAGACCAATTTACTTATGATTTGCAGTTTAGTGATTTATAAATTTAGTGGGATGAATCAAATTGTAAATCATATGATTGAACGATACAAATCTTGATTCTAACTACTTTGCTCATTCTTGCTGGTTTTATGCTTCTAAAATTCAGAGCAACAATCTTCCCCTTGGTGAAAGATGCAAGATGAGTACCATATAATTAGTTGAATGAACCACATCTCAACTTTGTTCTATTCGCTGTTGCATTGAACTTTTTGACCTAAAGTTACCAATATTTTAACCGAGTAGTGATATATGATTGAGAGTTATAGTTCCTGCCAACTCATTGGAAAGCTTTGCTTGCATTTCAATGCTTTTGTTGAATGCATGACATGAAAATTAGGTGAATTTTGTCGAAATTAGCTGAATTATTTCGGTATTTTATTGTATTGAATGAGAGTTACAATGTGAAAAAAATATTAAAAATACCAAACAACATCAAGATTCGGCAAAGTTCATTAAAAAATTGTCATCATCAGCGAAGTTTTGAAAACATGATGTGACTCTAAACTTGATAATAAAAAGCTGCCAAAAGTATGTATAAACAAAAAAGCTATTCATGGTCTTTGAAAAAAATTATAAATCAAACCATTTATCTATACACATAGATAGAGAATAGACATTGAGGGAGAGATTTGTGAGGACATTTTAGAAGTTGTTAAACTTAAAGTTTGATCATTACAAAATATTATAGTTTAATATATATGCTAATATACATATATGTGTTAGTATGTACTATTTATTATGCATAGTATGTTCATATATGTTAACATATTTTCTACATGGACACACGCACACATATTGTGAAATTACATAAATATGTAATGTGCGACGTGCATTAAACATTGTTCATGTAAGAACATGTTTCAAACTATAATAATTATATATTTTTATATGTCAAATTATCTATTTAAAGTTTGTTTTCATTATTTCTGGTTGTAATTATACATCTTTTAGTATCTGTATAAAAATTCTTATGACTTCTTTAAGTTGACGAATTTTTACAAAACTTCTCCAAGGCTTTTCAAACTTCTTCGAAGTTATTCAAATTTCTTAATGTTGAATGGAATCAAAGTTTCGAACCTTGATCGGATATTTCACCAAAATAGTGGCAGAATTTTTTTTTCTCTTTTTAGTTATATTTTTTCCCCTTTTTGGACAAGAAACTAGAATTTCTATTAATTCATATGGAACTGGTTACAAAAAGAATCTAGTTTTTGGAGGGGATGAGGTCCTCATACAAAGATTATAGACAGTCCAATTCTCAAAATTATAACCTATAGATAATTTTAGAGCATTAATCCATAAGGATACCAAAAAAAGGAATAGGCCTCGCTTCTGTATCACTCAAAATTCTGAATAACCTTGCCTTCCAAATTGCTAAAGCCATTATGAAGATAACTACTGTGCATTTGTTCTTCATTAACACCCCCATTCCATCCTCTTGACATTCCCGAAACGATTTGGCTTTGTGGAATCGCTTTGGATGCTTCATCCACTTCCCCAAAATGTTGCTTTGTGAATGCTCATCTATATAATTTGTGTTCAATAACTACATTCTCTGGGTCAAGCTAAGTAACTTGAACCACAAAAAGCACTTGGGGCACTTAAAATAAATAAAAAAACTTGTATAATGAAAATGTAAGTATAACTTGAGAATTAGTAGTTAAACCATGTTTAAACCATACAATCACATATAATAGTAATAGTATGAAGAAAAGAAACCCTTACATTTATAAGTTATATGTTTAGAGTAATCCCTTTATACTTTTAAACAAATTTCCAAGAATTTGCTGCTCTCATTAAGTATGGCTTAGACAATTTAGTTGTAAATGGCCTAGGCATTGGACTAGTTGTTTAGGTTTGGCCTTGACAACATTGAGTGACACTACGGGTGCTATTGAGGACAATCTGATATGTAAGTTATTCTCTAAAGTCTAAAGCAATAAGCATGCAGGAGTAAGGTATAGATTTGTATATTACCCTGTTAAGGGGATCTTCTTTATACTTGAAATCTTTGATTATTTTGATCATGAAATTAATGGATATTGTAACATGAGCAGTCAAATTGAAAGGTATCTTGATAATTATAGGAATATCTTCGCCTTTCAAAGATTATTGCAATATGTGTTATTGGAACGTGTATATCATTAGAAAAAGAGAGATTATCATTGATGAATAAAACCATGTTTGATATAAAGTTTTTATTATTAGGAAGGACAGTATTGGATTTGGTAGTAGGAGGCAACTTCTTTGATTGGTGTATTTTAAGTGAGCATCCATGGCAATTGTAGTCGAGTGTTTGTAAAATATGGGGAAAAGATCGTTGTTCATAGTTGAAGATAGGGGTTCCTTAGCCATAGTTGAGGGCAAGGGTTCCGTAGTTATTGTTGACGGCATTTTCTTTCTTTCTTTTTTTTTTTTTTCCATTCTAGGAGATATATTTCTTGTTTCAAGATCATTGAACCAACCCCAAGTATGATATGTTAATGGATCAGTTTCCTTTTTGGTTGCGGTTTTTGGTATAAAATGCATCTTTAGGGATTTGAGGGCCAAATCTTGCATTCTAATTTTGGAAGGTTATAATCCTTAAACCAAGCATGTATAGTTGAATGTTGAGTTTGTTATGTGAATATACTTCTGCTTGTTTGAATGGTATATAAATAGTCTCTTTTTGCCATTAATTTACTAACAGATAAAGTTGTTAGAGCCTCCTGTGGGTGAGGGAATGTCTTATGAGGCTTCATTCAAAGATCTACGGCCATCCTTAGATTGGTCTCCAGAGTTTGGATGGACTGTGCCTATTTCTATGGTATCATATTTTGAATATGTTCTATTTAAATGAACTTTTTTCTTGATTATATTGTCAATAGTTGAAATTGTTTCATCAATTGCTGTTTTACTCTATGAAGTGTAAAACATAATATTTGGTATCACAATTGCTTGTAGTGACATTTATGAATAGTACTTTACTGGCTATTTAATTTTTATTTGTGTGCAGTTTAGCAAGTCTTGGCTCATGGTCTCGCTTGAATGTATAAAGATATAAATAGTATTGATGCCTATGCACTTCCATGTTGACACCATGGTTCAAAAAATTTCCTTAGATTCAGCGAATTTCCACATATTTCCTTTTTTTACCATCAAAATGTGATGTAGATGTAAAATAGAAGTTGTGAAAATTCATTAAAATAATTTGACAAAGTTCAAGAAATTTAACAATGTTCGGTAAACTTTAATAAAATTTCAATTTTTTAATTTAAAAACAATGCAAGAATTCAACAAAACATTCAATAAAATTTGACAAAATTAGATGAAATTTGACTTTGCATTAAAAACAAATATTTTATTAATGAAAAAATACTAGTAATTCATCTACATCAACCAACATAGTAGTATAAGTTCGAAAATTTTAACAAGCTAACAAATTATAAATTGTTTGATTTGCTTTATCAAAAAGATAAAAAAGCAAATAAATAAATAAAATTACAATAAGATAAAACCTTAAAAATAATTGGAAGTGTTCTCTACGCTTTTTTTTTGGTTTAACTTAGCTCTAATAAGACAAGCTTAAAAAACTATGCTTAAATAATAAATTAATAAATTAAGCTAAGCATTGTAGAATCCAAATGAGTGAAGTATAGTTTTAGAAACAAGATACCTGAAAATTAAATATCTGAATAGAAAAAAAGAACTAAGACCAAATGACATCATTTTTAATTCAACAACTCAATAGGATTACTTTGGTGCGATGTGCATTAAACAATGTAAAAACATGTTTCAAATCATTACGTGTGTACTTTTATATATCGAGAGTGTATTTTTATTGTGCTAGTTCATCTAGTAGTAATTATGCATATGTTATCATTTATATAAAAATTCTTTTGACTTCTCTAAGTTGACCAATTTTCACAAAACTTCTTCAAGACTTCTCAAGCATTTTGGAATTAGTTCGAATTTTCTAAGGTTAAAGTTTAGAGCGAAGTCGATGTTTTAAACCTTGGTTGAAACATGTCTGCTTCTAAAATTTTCTTCTTCACTTTAATTTCTATCCAATGAAATGTATTGCTGCTTTTTTTTCCTTATTTTTCCTTTAGATAGCTGTAACGTTTGTGCTCCCCTTCTAGCTCTATCCTACTCTCTTTGATCACACCTTTATTCCATTCTGCTCTATTTTATTTAATTCTCTTGTTTTTTTCTTTTTAAATCTCCTTTATTCTATCTTATATATTATGTCTTTCTTTTTGTGCAACTTGCTTATGAAATAACATGGAACAATTAACATATAAAAGCACCTTTTCCTATATATGTGTGTATGTGTTTGTATGTATATATGTATATATTACATATGACTACAATTGTGCATACATCAAAATTTTCATTAAATAGTAACTAATAGAAACCTCTCTCATCGTCCTGGGCCTAAAACATATTAAAATCAATAGATGACCATTAGATTCATACCACCTATCTGACTTTTTCTTTTTGTGTGTTTCCTTCTAGTTTCATTTCTTTTTCATTTGATCAATGATTTCAAGGTACCGCCTAGAAATTTTAGATAGTAAACACCCAGGCACACCTTTAGGCATGCGTTGGTGGTGTTTGTATTAACTTGTGTAGGTAGGTTGGACTAATTACAGAGTAAAAACCTTTATGAAGAACAAAAGCCTAAACATCTCCTCTCATCTTCTCCTATGTCACTCTTGACAATTTTGAGTGATGTTACATCCTTTCCATGATTTTTTCGAACCAAGATAACACTTCGGTGACTACCCAACAACTAGTTATTTTTCTTTCTTCTTTTTGGAACTTCTTTTTCCCCTACAAGTTCTTATCTTTCTTTCTTTCTTTCTTCTTCTTCCATTCTTCACGTGCTATTTTATTCTTTCCCTCTTCTCCTCCTCCTCCTCCTTAATTTTCTTCTCCTTTCTTCACATGCTATTTTATTCTTCTTCTTCTCCCTGTGACTATTTTTTTTCTCTACAACTTCTTCCTCTCCTCCTCCTCTTTCTTTCTTTCTTCTTCTTGTTCCTGCAACTTCTATCCTATTCTTTCTGTCTTTCTTTCTTTTTTCTCTCCTTCTTTAACAGCTTTTTTCCTCTTTTTTTCCCTATATTTTCCTTTACATAACAACAATGCTGCGACCTTTTTTTTGGCAACTTTTTCACCTCTTTTCTTCTTCTCCTTCAATCTTCTTCTCCTCCTCCCTGTTGTATTTTTCTCTCTTCTTGCTACCGCTATTGGATCACATCCTCTTGTTTTGTACTTGATTTTTTTTCCATCAAATTTATGCTTTTGTTTTCTACTTTAGAACCTTTTGGATAACGTTGCCATGCCATTGATTTATGTTTTGCAAACATAATATTAGTTACGTTGATTTGTTTTTTTTTTTTTTTCTGTCATTTTAGAAAAAATTTAACATCTATCATAATTTACCCTTAGGATATATAGTTCTATATATAAACTGTCCAGGTATCTGAAAATATTTAATAATTTTTTTAGAGACCAATAAATAAATATTTGCATTGTCGCATGGGCTACATCTAGGCTACATTTCACCTAGATAGGGCAAGATGCTTAGCCATTGCCTTGACATCTTGAAGACACTGTGTTTGATGAAGCATGGGTTTCACCATGGTTCAAAAACTCCTTGAAATTCCCGGCAGATAAATATTGCCCTAGAAGCCAAATGGTTATGAAAAGTCCCGTTTTTGGAGAACCTTTGGTCTAAAATAATCAATAGTATCCATGATAAAGGAAGCAATAATATGGCCATAGGTTTGAACAGAAAAGCGACTTCCCGCTCCCCATGGAAATTCATTTATTACATCTATCCTTCCTTTGTCAACCAGATTAGGTGGAAATTAGGAAATAGAAGGACAATTCTAGATATTTGATGTGGAACATCACCCTTTAGGGATGGTCTTCCTAGACCCTACAGGCTCACAGAGACAATATCCCATCGGTCTAAAAATATTCTGCAGAGGAGAAGCTCAGCTGAACACAGCAGCAGCCGCTGGAATTTTAATTTTAGAAGGCTCCTAACTAGACAAGAGTTGAGAGAGATGACTGATCTTTTGGCTCTATTGGATCAAATTTTTATCTCAGAAGAGAAAGACAGGTGGATTTGGATGGACTCCTCAAGCATCTTCTCCTCGAAAATGTTCTTTTCTGCTCTCATTCAATCTTCGAAAATCCAGCAAAACCATTCATTTGGAAGATCGAAGTCTCTACTAAGGCCATGATCTTGGGGTGGTTAATTAGTTTGGGTTGTCTAAATTGTGCTAGATAGCTTCAGAAAAAGCTTCCTGACCATTGCATTTCTCTGTCTTGGTGCTGCCTTTGTGGGAAAGATGATGAAAACATCAGTCACGTTTTTGGAGCTGTGAGCTGATCAGTCATTTGGGAAAAATGGAGAAACAAGATGCAACACATTGCTACTCCTCTTGAAACCCCTTTTGACATTCAAGCATCTACTCCAAGTTATCAAAAGAAGAATTGGATGTGCATTCTTTTTGCAAATTGGTACGCGACATGGGAAGTTATGAACAAGTGCATTTACCGAAACACCAAAGTCAACAACAACTTGGTCTGGAATAAAGCTACCTGTCTCTTTGCCGCTTGGATTTCAGCTTTTTCCTTGAGTTTGGCTATAATTATGTGGAATAGCTCCTCAATTGGTGTAAAATTCTTTGTAATATGTAATTTTGTGGGTGGTTCTGTTTGAATCTGTTCTGTATTTTTCGGATATCTCATCCAGCTTGTGCTCTTTCTGATAAAATATTTATTCCTATTTCTTTTGAAAAAAACCTTAAAAATTGACAAATTTTCATGAATCCTTTCTTGTTTTTACCATCAAAGTGGGAAGTCAATATGAAATGGAAGTTGCAAAATTTTGCTAAAAGATTTGACAAAACTTGAGAAATTTAACAAAATTCAATGAATTCCGATAAATAATTCCATATTCATTTTTAAAAATGCAAAAACTCAACAAAATATTCAATAAAATTTGAAAAATTCAGTAAAATTCAATGAAATTTAATAGGGTAGTAAAACATTATTTTATTAATAAAAAACAAGAAATACTAACAATTTATATTATTATCAACTTTATTGAACATTATAGCAATCTAAATTTTAAGATTTAACGTGCTAAAAAGTTGTAAGTTCATGTGATATCTTTTACTAGAAAAAGGAGAAAAGAAAATAAACAAATAAATAAAGTTAAACTAATACATTAATCATGATAGAAGTCGAACTAGTAAAGAATGAAGCTAGCCACTAAAAATTAAATATTAAAACACAAAAAGGAATCAAGACCAAAATCATTCTTTTCCAATGTATCAACTCAATTAACAAGTTGATTTTGTTAGATCACTCACTAGTATTTTAACACATTAGTATTGTCTATTTATATTAGTTTTTAGCTTATTAAGTCTAGAATTTTAAGTACATATCTAAAGATTCTATAACTTCCGTAATTTAGTAAACTTTTATAAAAAATTCTCCATGTCAAATTAAACTTCTTTGAACTATTTTCGATTTTCAAGTGATCAAAGTCGAGGCAAAATGAACTTTCAATCCTTGTGCTTCACCAAAAGTCGTATAGAAAGTATGCCTGAGAACCACAAATTAATAATTAAGTTTGCTTGCATCTTTTAGATGAATACCTATTTTCTAAAACTTCCAAAGTCTAAAGGCTAGTGAGTTTTAAAGGTTTAAGTGTTTAACCTTATTTGGTTGTGTTAATGAGATAAATACACGAATGGACATTTAAATATGCACCAAATATGTCTGACATATTGGGTTTTTCTAGGTCACTTTTGCCTAAATCCATTTCAAGAATTCCTCACTTCGCACTAATAAGCTTAGTTGGTACCATAAAAAGTTAGATTCACAAAGAACCTTGAACGTGTATTTAATCAATACTGCATTTTACTCCATATTATCAATTTAGTCTTATGGTACTTGTCGTACCATATAATCGTGGATAAGACTTGTTCTCACATGCAAGATCTGGCAAATCCCATCACTAACAGAAAAAAAAAGGTTGAGAGATCCAACAACCTTAAGAAGCCAACAAAAGGGAAAGCTTCAGCTAACTATAATGTTGATCAACCAAATAACCAGTGTAGCAATTGAGCAACATTGAAAAATTAACCATTCAATAGAGAAGCCAAAATTGGGATTTTGAGGGGAGCAAGTGGTGTCCATTATCAAGCCGTCAACAAGAATGGATATCATAAACTTTTGAGTTGGATGAAATCGAACAAGCCATCTTCTACAGTGATGAGGATAAAACGTTGGATATGGAATTCTTTAAACATTGTTGGGACATCATGAAGGACAACTTGCTATCGACAATGGAGGAGTTCTTCTACAACAATATAATGGCGGCTCTTTCTGAATTGCTTTCTGGGCCTTGGTGCATAGGAGGGGATTTCAACGCCACAAGGTGAATGGAGGAAAAGAATCATGGAAGATCCTTGTCTCACGGAATGAAACAGTTTGATGATTTTATCAATGAACTTCATCTGAAAGATGTCGACATGCTGAATGCAAGATTCACTTGGACCAACAACTGGGATCCTCCTTCTCTTTCAAGATTGGACAGATTCTTGGTTAACGCTGATTGGGACCGTCTTTTTCCAAACAGCAGGCATACGACCCTCCATAGACATACTTTAGACCACTGGCCTATCCAGTTGGATACACAATCCAGGAGATGGGGTCCAATTCCTTTCAGATTCGAGCATGCTTGGATGGAAAGGAAGGATTTCAGCAGCAATTTAAGGGTCTGGTGGCACAAATCGGCAGAAGGGAAATGGAAGGGTTATAGATTCATGTAGAAATTAGAGCAGCTAAAGTCAGAATTAAGAACTTGGAGCAGAAACTTCAGAATCAAAGAAGATCAAATGATGAAGGAGCTGCATCAAAGCATTCTGGAGTTAGATCGCAGAGCAGAGCGAGGTCTTACTCAGCAGGGGGATAAGATCTTAAGGGCTGAAATTATCCAGAAGATTAACAACATAGAAAATAGAATTGAAAGGGAGGCTAGACAGAAAGCTAGAGTGAAGTGGGCAAGGGAAGGTGACACTAACTCGAAATTCTTTCACAGACTCCTCACAATTCGAAGGGAAAGGGCTTTTATTTCTAGCATTAAGGATGGAAATGGAGTGTTGTTGGAAGAGGAGAGAAACATCCAACATCATATCATCTCTTACTATAATAAAATATTTGCTGACGGTAATAGTGCCAAGTGGGCTATTGACGGGATAGATTGGAATCCCATATCAAAGGATCAGAGAGTGTGGCTGGAGAAACCGTTCGCAGAGGAGGAAGTGAAGGAGGCCGTGGACAGTTGTGAAGGAGAAAAAGCCCCCGGTCCAGACGACTTTACCATGCTTTTCTATCAAAAGAATTGGGATCTCTTGAAGACAAAAATCACACAGACGCTGCAAGAATTCCACTCTATAGGAATCGTTAACAAATGCGTTAATGAAACATATATCCAATTAATTCCAAAAAGGGCCTGTCCGGAGAAGATGGAAGAATACAGGCCCATTAGTCTGGTCATTAGTCTCTATAAAATCATTGCCCGGATCCTAGCAAGGAGGCTAAGGGAGGTGATTCAAGTTACAGTAGCAGAAAACCAGCTGGGTTTTGTCAATCAAAGACATATTTTTGACGCCATTCTGACGGCGAACGAGGTAGTGGAGGACTACAGAGTCCGGAAAAAAGAAGGGCTGGTGATCAAAATTGATTTCTCCAAGGCCTATGACTCGGTCAGATGGAAATATCTAATCTACGTTTTGAAGAGGAAAGGTTTCGAAGAAAGGTGGTGTAAGTGGATAAATAGATGCATCTCTAAAGTCTCGTATTCCATTTTCATTAACGGCCAGCCGAAGGGGAAGATTATTGCAGAGAGAGGCCTCAGACAAGGATGTCCCCTTTCCCCTTTCTTGTACATCCTTGTAGCTGACAGCCTCCATGGCATTTTGGAAAGGGCTAGGCAATTTGGTTTTCAAGGATTTGAGGTAGGCCATTAAAAGATCTATCTCTCCCATCTATTCTACGCAGATGATGCCCTCTTCTTCTTGGATAATAGTCCGAAAACCTAGGAAATGTTATTACGGGCCCTTGAAAGTTTCTCTTTGGTTTTTGGTCTGAGTATCAATTTCTACAAAAGCCAGATGGTAGGTGTTAATATTAAGGAGGCAGACATGGCTCTTGCTCACAAAATGCTAGGCATTCCTATCGTCAATTGGCCTATGAAGTATTTAGGTCTTCCCTTGGGGGGAAATCCAAGGCGGATCTCATTTTGGGAGCCCGTTTTGCATACTGTTAACAAAAGGATTGAAGGTTGGAAATGCAGCTACCTATCAAGAGGTGGCCGATTATTACTGATCAAAGCAGTTCTAGAGGCTCTCCCGATGTATTACATGTCAATTTTTCAGATGCCATCAATGGTCCAGCAAGAGCTCGATAAGAACATTAGGAGATTCTTTTGGAAGGCCGAAGGGGCTGAGAAGGCTCAAATGCTTGTCAGATGGCAGTAGGTTTGCAAACCCAAGGAGGAAGGGGGTTTGGGAGTAGCCAACCTTAAGACAAGGAACAATGCTCTTGCATTTAAATGGCTTTGGAGATTTTCCAAGGAGCACAATCAGTTGTGGAGAAAAATCATTGCCAGCATACACGGATGCTCCCAGAACGGAATGATAGCAGGTGTTAATACTAAGGTGACATACAGATCCCCATGGAAATTTATCCAATCCCTATATGCTAAGTTCAGACCTCACATTCAATGGAGGGTTGGAGACGGGAAGAGCATCAGATTTTGGGAGGACGTGTGGTGCACCAATCTCCCTTTTAAAGAAGATTTTCCTAGACTGTACAAAATTTCTCAAGATTCAGCAGCTTATTTGTCTCAAATGTGGAGGTGTTCTGAGGCCAACATCAGCAGTGGGGAGTGGAATTTGGATTTTCGAAGACACCTCAAAGACGAGGAAACAGAGGATTTGGCAAATCTTCTTTCCAGCCTCCAATCAGTGCGTCTCAGCGATCATCCTGATACGTGGAAGTGGACCAAGGACAAGTCTGGGTCTTTCACAACTGGCTCCTGTTACAGTGCTTTCTTAGCAGAGGACATGCGGACGACTGATGCTCATTTGGCCCCAATCTGGAAAGTCAAGCTGCCGACAAAATACAAAATCTTGGCTTGGCTGATTATGCAAGGAAAACTCAATTGCACTACCCAGATTCAGAAGAAACTCCCTTCTTATTACATATCTCTTTCCTCCTGCTGTCTTTGCAGGGCCGCTGAGGACGATGCCCGCCACATTTTTGGGGACTGCAAGGTTTTAACGGTAGTTTAGAGACATTGGTAGCAGGAATTATCAGTGATGCCTCGTCCCCCAGATAGTACAAATGTGCATATATGGATGGCAGATCGGTTGGATCACCTGCGAAGTTACTAGTTGATGGTCATTTTTGCTATATGGGCTGCTGTGTGGGAGGCGAGAAATTGTTGTAATTTTAAGAATTATGATATTAATGTAATTAAAATAGCAAAGAGATCCCACATTCTGTTTGCAACTTGGGTCTCCTCTAGCAAGTTAGGTTCAGGATACTCTTTTAGTGAGTGGGTGATGCAGTGGGCGTCTATTATGTTTTCAAGATAGCATGGCTCATGGGTTGTGTAGGGCCTTCTTATTCTGCAATTGTATCTTTTTGTCAATGGACAGCTCGTCCAAATCAATATAATATGTTTATTTTCAAAAAAAGAAAAAAAAAAGAAAAGATCAATGAGTCGTATATATGCTTCATACCCAAGAGGACCAATTCAAGGGAAATTAAGGATTTCAAATTGATATGCATAATGACTAACCTATATAGAATTATGGCCAAAACCCTATCAAGGTTGCAATAAGTGTTGCATCGTTGGATAGTGGAAACACAAATGGCCTTTTGTCAAGGGGAGACAAATCGTTGTTGCGTGGATGAGTACAAGAAGAGAAAGGAAAAAAAGGTCTATTGCTAAAAATAGACTACAAAAGGAGTATGATTTGGTTATACAGTGTTCTTGGAATATTATGCTTCAAAAGAAAAAGATTTGGGATTGTGAGGAGGAAATGGATGAGAGGAGACACACAATGAATTACTCCTTCGTGCTAAATGTTTGACCAAAAGGAAAGATCCATGGATCTGAAGGATTAAGGTAGGGGGACCCATTGTCACCATTTTTTTGAACTGTGTTGTCAGATGTAATCAACAAGATGTTCACTAAGGTGAAGTTATGTGAATTCATGAAAGGAGAGGATGACAACGAATGGTGGTAAATGACCGTTTACGGCTCGTGCGAGGACCAAGGTAGGAAAGAATTCCTCACTGAGTTAGCAACCATTTCAGCGTTTATCAAAGGCCCATAGTGCATTGGAGGGGATTTCAATGTAATGAGAAAGGGCTCGAAAAAAATTCAAGGCGATTCTTGGGAAACGTGGATTGGTGGGAAAAATATCCAGATCAGAGAACGTGGGAAATGGAGAGGATTGTCTCAGATCACTGGCCCATACTGCTAGACACAACCAGCATTAGTTGGGGCCCAACACCTTTTTGGCTTGAAAATGAATGGCTGCATAAGGTGAAATTCAAAGAAATTTTGGAAAAGGAATGGGTTGATAATAGTTGTATGAGATGGGCAGGGTACAAGTGCATGATGAAGCTCTGGAACCTGAAGGAAAAGTTGAGGAGTTGGATCAAAACCCAAAAGCCCCAGGAAAAAGTGTAGGTAGACATCCTAGCTTAGAACCTCAGATAGATGGACTCATCTTTGGAGAATGGAGACAAGAGTATGACTCTCATGGAATCAAGGATAAAGACCATTAAAGAAATTCACCAGTTGGAGTGTAGAATGGAGGGAAAGGATCGCCAAAAAGCTAAGCTGAAATGGGCTAAGGAAGGAGATGTAAACTCCAGGTAATTCCACAAAACCCTGACCTTGAGAAAAGCCAGAGTTGTTATAAACAGATTGGAAGATGATCAGGGCTAGGTTATGGAAGGAGAGGACCAGATAAGAGAGAAAATAATAAATCACTTTGAATCGATTTTTAGAGAACCAAGCACCAGCAAGTGGGGCATTAAAGGTTTGGACTGGTATGAGATTTAGAGGAGGAAAGCCAATGGTTGGAAATACCTTTTGAAGAAGAGGAGATCAAGGAAGCTATTTTCAGTTGTGAAGGAGATAAAGCCCCATGATCATATAATTTTACTATGGAATTCTTTCAGAAAGAATGGGAGAATCAATTCACAGTGAAATCCTTTATGGAAACGATTTTACAAGAGAATATGAGAACAATAGCAAACCCTCCTATTCTTATTTGGAACATAAAAGTTTCGCTAAAAGTGAAACTCTTCTTATGGCAATGGAGCTTAGGCAAACTAAAAACAAGAGAAAACCTACAAAAACGCTTTCCCAATTACTATCTAAGCCCATCTATTTGCCTCATGTGCAGGGAGAATGTGGGCAGTTCAAAGCATCTTTTCATGGGGCGAAACGTGACCATCACTGTTTGGCAAAAATGGACACAGTTGCACACAAGTATAACTCCTCCAGCTGATTCAGACATGTGCCTAGGGACAACCAATAGAGATCTTTCCAAAATAAAGCACTATTGGAGGGTTCTTATGGCAACAATTTGGTACACTGTATGGGAGGAAAGAAACTCAAGGATGTTCAAAGAAAAGAAGAGAGAAATGGGAGAGATCTAACATTTTGTTCGCCTCGTGGATCTCTAGTTTTAAACTTTCTATGGGATACTCTTTTGGGGAATGGTTGGGTAACGGAGGAAACATTCTCCAATTCTTGTAATATGCCTTTTCTTTTGTCAGATCTCTCATCCGATAGTTGTACTTAAACTCTTATTATTAATATATATTAATAGTTCCTGTTTTCAAACAAAATTATAGCAAAAACCCTTGCGAACAGATTAAGAAATGTCCTGTAGAGCAAAGTCAGTGAACTTCAAATGGCTTTTGTCAAGGATAGACAGATTCTGGATGTTGTTCTAATTGCTAATGAGGTGGTAGAAGACTATCGGATGAGGAAGGAAAAGGCCATTCTGTTCAAAGTGGACTTCGCCAAGGCATACGACTCAGTCAGATGGAGTTTCGTGGACTATATGCTGATGAGGAAAGGATTTGGGGAAAAGTGGAGGAAGTGGATATATGGGTGCCTAACATCAGTCACTGACTCCATTTTCGTAAATGGTCACCCAAGGGAAACGTTTGAGGGACAAAGGCATCTTCGGGGAGGAGATCCTCTCTCTCCTTTTCTCTTCACCTTAGTGGCAGATGTGCTCTCAAGAATCATGGAGAAGGCAGGGGCTAAACAGAGGATTGAAGGCCTGAAAGTAGGAAAGGAAAACATTCACCTGACTCATCTGTTATTCACAAATGACTGTCTTATGTTCATGAGGTGCGACAGCAAGGGGGCAGAAGCAATGATGGATGTGTTAAAAGCGTTCTGTTTAATTTCTGGGTTGTCCATAAACTCGACAAAAAATCAGCTGGTTGGCATCAATATGGCAGCAGCAGAAATCGATCAAATAGCAGATGCTTTGGATGTGTCGGTTGGGAAGTGGCCAGTAAAATACCTTGGCCTGCCTTTGGGGGGGAGTCCCAACTCTGTGGACTTTTGGAATACAACTATTTGAACAATTTCAAAAAGAGTTGAAGGTTGGAGAGGACGTTATCTCTCCAAGGGGCGCACCTCCTGCTCCTAAAATCAGTGTTGGAAGCTAGCACTACCTATTTTGTGTCGGTCTTCTAAATTCCTAAAGGAGCAACAAATAAAATTGAACAAAGCGTGAGGAGGTTTCTACAGAAACGGGAAGGAAAGGAGAAAGGTCAGCATCTGGTCAACTGGGACCAAGTCTGTAGAGAGACTCAAAAGGGAGGCCTGGGGGTGGACAATATCATAAACAAAAATAAGGCGTTGATGGGAAAGTGGCTTTGGAGAATAAACAAACAGTTGGAAGCTTTGTGGGCTAGAATTATCAGGAGCATTTATGGAAGCAAGTGTAGAGGGAGGGAGGCGGGGGTGAACCCAAGAAGTAGCAAGAGGTCCTCTTGGAAATCTATCATAGCGCTGTATCCGATATTTAGAAATCACTTAAGATGGAAGGTGGGTAATGGTAGGGGGGCCCAATTTTGGGAAGACAAATGGTGCGGTTCGGATGGCCTCAAGAGCATGTTTCCAGCTATATACAATCTGTCAAACAAGCACAATGCACTTGTCTCAAATTTCATTCATAACTCTAGAGAAGGGGGGAGAAACAGTTGGGCTTGGAACTTGCACAGCAACAGGAACATAAGGGAGTCGTAGATGCAAGAGTAACAGAGATCATAAATTTGCTGCAGAGGTAGAAGATCATGTCGTGTTGATGGCGGAAAAAGATAATTGTTTCGTAGTGAAATTCTTCAAAGGGAAGCTGGACAACAACAGGACAACCACCACAACCCTACAACAGGCCAACAAAATTTGGAGAACAAAAGTCCCAACCAAAGTCAAAATCCTAGCGTGGCTTATATCTCTCAATAAACTAAATGCAACTGATATTTTACAAAGGAAAATGCCTAACCATTACCTGCTACCGTCTATGTGTTGCTTGTGCAAAAAGGCCGAACAAACGACAAGCCATATTTTCTGCTACTGCGAATACTTGACTGAAATATGGAACATATGGAAGCAGCACTACCCAAGCATCCATTTGATGATATTAACAACAGGGGGTCAGGCAGAGGATCACACTCATGATAGGGTGCTATGTCGCTATAGGAAGATCATAGCTTTTGCGATCTGGTACAACACTTGGGAGGAACGAAATAGGAGGGTTTTTAACAATATTTGTAAAGATGCCAATACGACATGAGAAAGATCTAAGATTTTGTTTTGTTCTTGGATCTACATCTCAAAGCTTAGTAAAGGTTACAACTTTGAGGCATGGGTAGACAATTGACATAACATTTTGTTTCCTATGTAACTATGCAGTCTATCAAATTTCTCATTTGGTAATTGTTTTTATTACTAATATATTATGTAGTTTCTCTTCAAAAAAATTAAATAAATAAATAAAAATGGCAAAGACAAGTCCAAGTTTCTCATACATTATTGTTGATCATTGCTTATTCTTTGTCAAGTATAATGGGCAAAACTTGACAAAATTTATGCAAGTTGTATGGTGCTTATACTTCATAGCAAGACTAAAAGTCAACATAGCCAAATCCCAACTTTGCAATGTTAATTTGCAAGAGGAGGAAGTATTGTGCCTGGCAAACAATATTGGGATGTTGATGGGAGGATGGCCTATTAACTATCTTGGACTCCTCCTAGGTGGAAACGTCTCTCTTTTCACTTCTAGAAACTTGTAATCCACACCATTAGTTGAAAGACTATTGGATGGAAACCATCTTATCTCTCTAAAAACAAATGTTTAACCCTCATCAATTTTGTCTTCGTAGCACTCCCAACATACTTTATGTCCACATTTAAATTACTTAAATAAAGTAGTAGAATCCTTGAAAAGTTTATGATAAACTTCCTATGGAAAAGTGGGAATAGGAAGAAGGGATCATACGTTGTTAGATGGAACGTCAAAGGCCAAAAGATCAAGAGGGATTAGGAATTCCAACCCTAAGGGTCTGTTTGGTATGTAGGAAAGGATAGGATTATTTTCATAGAATTATGTTGGATTGGATATGAAAGAATAGAGGTGGAAAGGATTGGAGAAAAATACGTTGGATAAATCAATCCCATTGAAAAAGGTGGGGTTGATTTATTCTCCAAATGTAAGATAAGTAAGTGGGCTAAGCCTTATTTTTTTATCCTATCCCATTACATCCAAACATGGGGCTAAGATTGTTAGAATCCTATCCCACCAATGATGTGTGCCAAACAACCCCTAAAGGAAAGGAACAAGGATTATGTAATAAGTGGTTATGGAGATCCTACGAGGAAATTGACTCTCTACGAGCAAGACTCAATTCAAAGCCCCATGGGCCACAAAAATAATAGGGACACAAGGCTAATAATGAACGTTCCATTCAAATCACCATGGAAGTTTATTCATTCATTGTACCTATCCTTCCTAAATAAAGTTAGGTAGAAGTTGGGCAATGGTCGTACAATTCTATTTTGGGAGGAGGAATGGTGTGGGCCAATTTGTCTTCAACATCTTTTCCAAAGCCTTTATGCTCTTTAAGACTCCATAACACAATCATCTTAAATTTTATTTAACCATGCAGAGCATTTCATAGCCCTACTTACCGGCTAGAATTCCCAATTTAGTGCCAGCCTTAATGATTCTCAAATAGACGAACTAAAACACCTGCTGCAATTCTTGTCAGTGACTACTCTCACATGGATGAGCAACCTTGAGGGATCTTTTTCTTCAAAATCTATGCTATAGTCACTTACGAACAGAATCGCCGACCCTCCCTTCTCACAAACAACTTTCATTTGGAACAACCCATGTCTATCTAAAGCTAAAATTCAAGCTTGGCTAGTGACATTAAGAAAACTCAATTGTTTTGCATTACTATAGGAGAAATTACGTTCACTCTTACAGTCTCCGCATTGGTGTTGCTTGTGTAGGAATGAAGGGGAGTCAACACAACGTTTGTTCATGGAGTAAACATTGATGAAGATAGTATGGTTGTTTGGGTTAGAATTGCAAGATTAATATTGAGAATCCTTTTGGTATTGTAGTGCTTTTCTAACTTGTAAAGCGAATTTTTATTCCAAATGGACGATGATGGCTGTCTGGTACGTTGTATAGGATGAAAGAAACAATATAGAACATTTAGGGAAGAGGAAGCAATGGAAATGGGTTTGGATGCATGCTGTATTCCTCTTTGCATCTTGAATTACAACCTCAAAATGGGCAAAAGAATATGATCTGTGGACTAGAGCACTAACTGGAGTGCTATACTCCAAAGTTTGTAATAGTGGGGGCTCCTTATCCCACATCTATTATCTTTTTACTAATTTATTTATTGTCTCCAGTTTCTTGTAAAAAAAATGCTGTGTCAAATAATTACAATTTAGTATTGTTGATGGTATATTTCCAACATAGGAAAGTTAAAATGACATAGCATCGACGTATGTGCATTATACTAGCAAGTGGTTGGATAATGGAAGTGGGATGAGTCCAAAATTTGTCTTTGTATGAAAGTTCAGGTTCTTGGAGACGCCTTTGTCTGAAGGGGTCGACCATTCTGTCCTTCCCTTGAATGGGAACTAGTTTCATACCCAAAGGGGAAGAGGAAGAACGAAGCAGAAAGTTGAGAAATCTAAATAAGAGACACAGAAAAGAAGAAGAACAACAAAACCGATGATGGAAAAAAGAGAATGGCCACGTGGAGAAACCAACATGGAAGAATGTTCTATTGAGGAACATGGGGAATGAGAACGAGGAAGGATGGACTCTGGTCAAAAGGAATTGAGGAGGTAAGACATATTAGACAAAACGAGAACCAGTTAAGGCGGTCACCGGGTACCAACATAGGACGAAATTAACTCTAGTCTACGCTGACCAGAATAATAAAAGTAGGGTGGGAAAGAAGATAAATGAAGAATGGAGATATGTGTCCTTCCCAACAAAATTTAAAATTTTCTCATTGTGCTACAGACATAACTGATAGGAAATCATCATCCAGGAGGTAACACGTTAAAAGTACTTCCAAATAGTTTTAACGAAGGAGGCAATAACCTGGCTGAAAGAGAAAACGGAGAAAGAATTAAACAAAGGGGACGGGATAAAACGCACAAGCGTCTTTAGAGGCACAGGATATAGTTTAACCATGGAAGTGCTGGTGAACAAAAGGGGACGGTTCTTGAAGTTGACGAAGATGGCCGGAGGACAATATGAAAGTATTTTCATTTCGGAGGAAAAGCCAACAGAAGCGTGGAGAAACTTATGGAGGGTACTTGATATGGTGATACGCGAGGAGGAAGAAAGGTACCGAAGGGAGGAAAACAAAGCTAAAAGAAGGCAGTATCTAGAAGAAGAGGAGCAAGACAATAGGGAAGAGAAGGAAAAGCGAAACAAAGGACTGGGAGCAGAGAAACGGAAGGGCATCAAAGTCTTAGGCGTAACCAGAAGCAGGAGAATCGATGGAAGGAGAGGAGAAATGAAGAAGATAGACACACAGGATCTACGAAATTCCTCATATTTAGAACCTCTGACGAGACGCAGTGAAAAGTTATTGAAAGGTCTGTCACGCAACTGCTGAAGAGAGAAACGAAGATTAAATGATTGGATGTGGCAAGAGGCATGATCGAGTGGCAGGATGTAGGGGAGATAAGGACACTTAGAAGAGAGAAGTATTAGACGCTGCTCGGAGGCTTTTACATAGAAGAATGGTCAAAAGACTGGTTCCATTCAAGAGCTAAAGTTGCTTGCTGGAAGAGTTGGATGAGAGTGGAAAGTAGTACCCAAGAAAACTGGAATATCTATACCTTCGAAAAAAATCACAAGCTCGAAGACATCAATGGAAATGACGTTCTTACGTCTCAGAGGTATGGAATATGGATTCTTGCCAAAAAAATTTGAGATATATGACAATAAAGGAGTACAAGAACTCCAATTGGTTGAACTTGAACACAATTGGGTGATGGAGGTGAAAGAATTACGATTACACCTATTGGAAAAGTTCATAAAAAATAATCGGGGGAGGCTAACGAAAATCGATAGGTGGAAGATTGTTGACCAGAGAAACAATGAGATTGAAATCAACGACGAGGATGACAGCGTGGAATTCGAGGAGGACGGTGAGATGACGAGGCATTGTTCTGAGTCAGGCGGTGTGACGGGACAACAGACTTAAAAGCCCATGATGAGGGGCGGGAGACGACGAAGCATGTAGTGCAATTAATGAAGGTAAAACGGGGCAAGGAGGAAAAGGAGGTAATGGGTCGGGTCAACAAAAAAGACCTGCGCTCAGAAGTAAGGAGGACTGGACTCAAATGATGGGCGGGAAGATAGCGGGGCTTGAATTTCGAATTATGGAGAGAGAAGAGACAGTAAACAGGATGGATAAAAGAGAGGGGGGGGGGGATAAGAAGGTGGGGCCAAAAACAAAATGGACTCAGGAGCCGAACTAGGCCAGACAAAACTACCTCTGAAGGTCTATCAACGGGACCAGGGGGAAAATCGAAGCGGGTTGGGAAGCTTATGAAATTTGGAAGGCCCAATGGAAGAGTGTGGATCGGATCTAGAAACAAACTTGGAGACGGACTCTGACTATTAGGCATACAATACTCAGACAGATTCCGAGTATGTTCCAACCAACCCACACACGAACATGGAGACTTCTGAAGCAGAGGCAAGAAAATTGAAGGAGGATGGAGGGGGAATGGGACACGACTATGATCAGGTACACTACTCTCACTCTGGTCACGACTTAGAGGGATGGGGGTTGAGAGTGGCTCGGGACTGCTAATTCTCATGAAGATAGTTAGCTAGAATATCCGAGATTGTGGATCAGGAGACAAAAGGAGGATTATTAGAACTTTGGTGGATGCTAAACCAGACCTGATAGCTCTTCAGGAAACTAAAAGGATGTGTAACGACTTGAATCTAATTTCGAAACTTTTGAGGAAAAGATTTGTTGATTGGGTGGCAATCCCAACGACGGAAACGGCAGAAGGAATTTTAATGATGTGGGATTCATGCATCTTGAAGATGGAAGAGAACTGGGAAGGGACATATTCGGTTATAGTCAAATTCAACTATGAAGATTAGGGAGAATGGTCGTTCCTAGCTATCTATGGCTCCCGTGAAGATCAAGGTAGAGAGGATTGCTTGTTAGAAATAGTGGTCGTCTCCGCGTACGTCCAAGGACCCTGGTGCATGGGGGGTGACTTCAATATGATTCAATCCCTGTCTGAGAAGAAGCATAGTAATTATACCAAGAGTATAACAAGAAAATTTGATGAATGAATTCAAGACATGCAACTCTTCGAGCCAGAATTGAAGAATTTAGACTTCACCGTGAGTAATGGAAGAAGGAACCCGACGATGTCTAAACTAGATAGATTCCTTTGCAATAAGGAATGGGGCGATCTGTATAGACCACCAGAGAGCATGGGGATTAAGGAGGATCACGTCTGATCGTTGGCCAATCATGTTGGACACAGAGGAGACTAAATGGGAACCAACGCCTTTCAGGTTTGAGAATGAATGGCTTAAATATCCTCAAATGATACGTAGGGAGTGGAAGAATGACACGAGCCAGGGATAGGCAGGATATAAAATCATGAGCAAGCTCTAGAATCTAAAAGAAACGTTGAAGCAATGGAGGAAGGAATAGTCGACAAGAGAAGAAATCAGGAAAAGGGAGCTGATACAGCAATTGGATGGGCTGGACAAAAGACTAGCAGATGAGGGATAGACAAATCTATGGGAGCAAAGAAGACAGGTGATTGGAGAAATCCAGAATACTGAATGTAAAGAGGAGAGAAGATGCCGTCAGAGAGCGAAGATAAAGTGGGCTAAAGAAGGCGATGTTAATACAAAATTCTTCCATAAAATTCTGTCGCTTAAAAAATCAAGAGCGAGTATTGCAAAGCTGGAAGACCGAGAAGGAAAATTGGTGGAAGGAATGGAGGAAATTCAAAAGGTGATTACGGATTATTTTTCAGGAATATTGTTAGACAGACAAGATGGAAAATGGGGAATAGAAGATCTTCAATGGCAACGAATATCTGAAAAGGATAAGCAGTGGCTAGAAAGAGAGTTTACTAAAGAAGAAGTAAAGGAGACGATATTTCAATGTGATGGGAATAAGGCGCCAGGCCCGAACAGATTCACCATGGCCTTTTTCCAACAAGAATGGAATATAGTGAAACAAGACATTATTAATTGCATGACAGAATTTCACAAGGATGCAGTGGTGAATAGGAGAGTGAATGAAACATATATCTGTCTCATTCCAAAGAAGAACAATGCTATGAAAGTGGAGGACTTCGGACCAATAAGTTTGACCACAAGCCTGTACAAGATCATAGCAAACACACTAGCAAACTGGCTAAGAGTAGTTCTCTCACATACAATAAGTGATAACCAACTTGCTTTTGTAAAGAATAGACAGATTATGGAGGTTGTTCTAGTGGCTAATAAACCAGTGGAAGAATGCAGGGTAAAAGGTAAGCAAGGCCTGGTTTTGAAAGTGGACTTCGCGAAAGCTTATAATTCTATAAAATGGAGCTTTTTTGATTTTGCCTTACAGAAGAAAGAATTCGGGGAAGTATGGAGGAGATGGATACAGGCGCGTCTTAAAACAGTCAACTACTCTTTATTTATTAATGGCCGACCTAGAGGCAAAATTGATGGACAACGAGGGCTCGGACAGGGGGACCCACTCTCTCCATTCTTGTACACTTTGGTGGCAGATGCTTTCACTTGCAATCTTTGGCAAGCTAATAAGGAAGGAAAATTGACAGGATTGATAATAAGACGAGATAAGATCACACTTACTCATGTGTTATTCGCTGATGACTGTCTACTATTCCTAAAAGATAGTAGGAGGAATTAGAGACAATCAAGAAGAGCCTGAATGCCTTTTGTTTTCTCACGGATCTGAAAGTTAATGGAAATAAAAGCCAATTGCTGGGAATCAATATAGAGAAGGAGAAGGTCGATCAAATAGTTGAAGAGCTGGAGGTGGTTGTAGAGGAATGACCAATAAAGTATTTGGGAATGCCGCTGGGAGGCAACCCCCACAGAATAGATTTTTGGGAACCAGTCATAGAAACAATTAAAAGAAAAATAGCAGGATGGAAGAGGAGCTATCTTTCAAGAGGGGGAAGATTATTTCTTCTTCAATCAGTCCTGGAAGCATTGCCAACATATTACTTGTCTCTATTCAAACTACCAAATAAGGTAGTAGAAATAATGGAGAGGCAGCTGAGAAATTTTCTGTGGAAACAAGAAGATAAAGAAAAGGGCCAGAATACAATTAATTGGAAGCAGGTGTGTAAAACTGTCCAAAATGGGGGTCTTGGCATTGGGGGAATGCTGAAGAAAAACGTGGCCTTGAGAGGTGAATGACTATGGAGAATGATGGATAGGCCGGACTCACTTTGGGCAAAGATAATTCGAAGCATACATGGCTCAAGAGCATGTGGAAGAAAAGTAGGGGTGAATAGGAAATGTAGCTATAGGGCTCCTTGGAAAGACATTGCTAAGATTTATGACTAGATGTGGCCACATATAACATGAAAAGTAGGAAGAGGAGATGCAGTGGACTTTTGGGCAAGTATTTGGTGTGGAAAGGAAGAAATGAAGAAGAAATTTTCCAACATCTATAATCTGTCCACAAAAAAAGGTCCAATCCATGAATTTCGAAGAGAACATAGTGAAGGAAGTGGTACGCTAAGGGGATGGAATCTTCACCTGTATAGAGAAGTAGGTGAAGAGAACATGGAGGAACTCAGTGGCCTCAATGCATTATACAGTTTCCATCTACAAAATACAGGGGAAGAAAACCGTCCAATCTGGCAGGATGGCTCTAATGCCAAATTTTCAGTAAGGTCATTTATGGATAAGCTCATAGCAGCAACACACAGTCAGACGACAATTCCAACAAAATTCATATGGAAGATAAAGACTCTTCTAAAAGCAAGAATGCTAGCCTGGATTATAAGTCTAAACATGCTGAAAACAATGGAAAATATTCAAA
This sequence comes from Tinospora cordifolia, assembly GCA_030144865.1. NCBI lineage: Eukaryota > Viridiplantae > Streptophyta > Magnoliopsida > Ranunculales > Menispermaceae > Tinospora > Tinospora cordifolia. The sequence goes on along the minus strand of JAJIYU010000259.1, from coordinate 29,629 downwards.
GATGACTGCCCAATTATGTCCTTAACCCATCTATATGTATGATGTGCAGGAACGAGGCGGACAACATGAAGCATATACTGGGATCATGCAGGGTGATAAAGGAGATTTGGAGGCTATGGAACCAACAATGTCAAAGCATAGTCCCTCCACAGGACGAGGTGGGGTTTCAGATTCCGGCCAATGAAGGAACAAGACGACTCAACCAATATTGGAAAGTGGTTTTGCTAGTAGTTTGGGAAGAAATGAATAGAAGACTATTTTTGGAAAAATCTAACTCGGAACGCACAATATGGGAACGATCTTATGTTTTGTTTGCAACATGGATATTTTTTACTAAACTTGGGAAGGGATACACTTTTGGGGATTGGATATTTGAAGGGGGAACAATTCTTCAATCCATGATCATGTAATTAGTTCGGATACCTCATTCGACATTTTGTACTAGTTATTATAATTTAATAAATAGTTTCCAGTTTACAAAAAAGGGTCTGAGGATACCTTGAGGGAATCCAAACCCAAAAAAAAGAAAGAAAAAAAGAAAGAAAAGATCATGTGGTCTAATAAAATAATTTTCATAATTTATAAAAATTTCTGCATTGATGCATTATATGAAAGCTTATGTAACACCCCAATTTTCAACCGGACCTTCGTTCACGTTTTTCCTCATGTGTGGATCGTCGCCCGCTGAAAATCAGAATGTTACTTAAATTCCTCCATCAGTTTTCTGTTAAAATACAGTCAAGACAAAAATTTTCTTTTCGTCTAATGAATATTTCACTTCGACATAATTTTATAATTATCGGAACAAGATAAACAGAGTTCAATCAAAAATTTTAAAAGCACGCAGTGGAACAAAATTCTTTTCAAAAATTTCAACTAAACTTAAAACATTAATATAAAAGAGTTTCAAGTCATACATTCCCAAAACATTTAATTACATGTGAACTGTAGAGCAAGAAAGAAACCAAAATGCTTACTAAGTTTACATAGATTATCAAAAAAAGAAAAGACTCGGACCCAAAAAGTTTTGACAACAAGAATACTCTGTAGAAGGTGTCGACTGCTCAAGTTTCATCCCTGTGAGTACCTATAAAATAAATATTGGGTGAGCTTGAAAGCCCAGTGGATCATTCCCACACATTGCACGCATTATACAAATCAAAACTCAAAGCATTACAAACACTTTCATACATTAGACGTTCAAACATTTGATTGGTTTTGGGTTGTAATCTAAAGATCGGAAGAGGGTTGAGATGCCTCTCGGTATTCCCAGTGATCTCGTCTAATCATGGAAAGTCTCGAGTACCATCTAAAATCAGTCAAGTCATCAGTATCACAACCTAAGAGTGGGTACTTCCTGCAGCCTTGTACTAACTCCCAAAGACTTCTAGCTATAACCAACAACTACGGTTGGGAATACCTACGATTCGTCTTACGACACGACGATCTCAAACGGTGACATATAGGAGATGTCACCTCGATCCGCCTCTGGTTCGACAATCGCACTGGTACGTGGATTCTTAATAATCCTTAAATCTTATTTTAGTTTGTAACAATAACAATCATATGAAATCAACACACATGTAGCATTTAACCAAATAAGAAATATATGAAATTTTTATGGCAAGTGAAATGAGTGAATGAGAGAGTATCGCTATTCATATAAAGGCATGTGATGAAATTTAATAGTAATTCGTCAAGTCATCAACACACAATCAAGTCAAACAATTTCATCAGTATAATGCAATTTATTCTAAACTACCAAAACAAAATGTTTTGAATTAAAAATTCGTATAATACGGGTGAGTGAGGAAATCCCGCCCACTTGGATTTCCGGATGTTCCTCTTTCTGTTCGTCGCTAGTATTCGTCCTAAGAAGGTCGATCTATAATTTTTTAATCAAAGTTTTATAATAGTTTCATGGCTTATAATTTAAGAAACTCTAGCTTAATCAAAATGATTTTTTCGTAATTAATTTCATACATCAAAATTTATTAAATAAGTGTTTTTCAATTTCTTAGTCTCTATGATTTAAATAAATCATTCATAAAATAATTACAAACAAGATAAGACTTCTATTTGTCAAGACTTTAGTCTTTTTCGTAGTTGAGATTTCCAATCTCTTTCCTACAAGAGATTAAAGTTTACTAAGGTTATTACTATTATTATTGTCATTAGTCTCACACTAGAACATACTATGTTTGTTTTATGATTTCATTAAGATTTTCTAAAATATTTATTAACTAAATTCTTGAATTTACTTTTCTAAAATATTAATTTTCCTTTTTCAGATTTCCTACTATCAAAGTTCTAGCTAAAGTCATTTTATAGTGTTGGTTCAAGTAATTTTCATTCAAAACTTCTAAAATTAAATAGTTAAATACTTAAATGAATAAATAGACAACAATTTATTTATTTATTTTTTCCTTTTAAACTAACACTTCTAGAGCAAGTAGATTCATCACAGGTTTGTTTTTTCTAATTAATCCATATCAAGTTATTAAACTATAGTAAATCCTTCAAATATTCACTCAATGTACTGCAACACCATTTATCAAAAATTAATGATTTTCTTACCTCCTCTATTTCAACCAGCCGGTCGACCAGCAATTGAAGCACAATTTGATGGAAAATCTGCAACTCAAACCAAGATCAAACTGCAACTCAGACCAAGTAAAGTTCCTTCTCAGTAGTGCTCCAACCTAACCGTGAATCAAGGAAGAAATCCACAACCAGAAATTAAAGTCCTTTTCCCTGTTTTCACGGTCCCTTAAAACCATAAATCTGGTTATTCTTCTTCAGTCATGCAACGCCCCATTGAAGATCCAACCCAGAATTTCAGGCTTTCTCCTCTTCTTTGTTACACTAACCAACATTCCGAAAACAGAAATTCCAAAACTTCAAGCTCCAAACCGTCACTTGATCTCACTCCTCCCTCTGTTTTCTTTCCTGTTTTGTTTATTATTTATTTATTTTTTAACGGTTGGCCGAACCAACAATGGAGAGGTTCCAGCTCAATCACAAACCAAGGAGGAAGAAATCAAAACCGACTTATACTCCTTCTTCCCTCTGTTGAAAGATGCCCATAACCAACGCAAACCAGAATTTCATGGCTTCAAGATCCCAAATTTTGGACTCCACTTCATGCTCTGTTTTTCCAACGCCTCAACCCAGAATTTTGAATTCAAATACTGGTTTTTTTCAGCTTGCTTCCTCTGTGTTAACGATCGGCCAAATCCTGATTTAGCGTGCTTCTTCTGTGCTCTGTCTTCTGATTTCAACGTCCACAGCTGAGAGTTGAATCAAATTTTTTTTTTTTTAGATGTTTCTTCCTTAAATCTTCTTCTTCAGCTTCTTCTTCTTCTGTTGGTTCAGTTTGACGTCCAAAGCAGCAGTGAAATTCTTCTCCTTCCGTCCTCCTCCTCCTTATATATATAAAGAGCTGGAATCATTCTAGAATCCCCTTCATTCACCGCCAAACCACTTCCTTGAATGTTCCCGATCCGTCTTCTCACCGACTAAATTCGACACAACCAGAATTTTTTGGTTTTTTTCAATCTGTTCCTCCTTTTCCAATTGCTCACATTCTGTTCGGCCTAATTCCGATTTCTGGGTTTTCGGATTTTACATATTTTTTTTTCCTGCTATTTTTTTTTCTGCTACTCACCTTAAACCATATTATAAACTTATAATATATTTTAGTAGTGTAATTCAAAAATTTCTTATTCCTTTTTTACACTTCTATTATATGTATATATATATTTTCCAAGCTTCAATCCATTCTACATTCCCACTTTCTATTTTCACAAATCAATGAGAATTTTCCACTCCTAATTTCATCATTTCATTACTATATATATTTTTTCCTGGCTAATTCAAGCCAATGTTAAATATAATTTTATTTTATTTTGTTATATCCATATTTAAATATTTAATGAGTTTTCTAATTTGAATGTTTTATCCCTTGACATAAATTTATATTTTTCAAAAATTATTTATTATTATTATTATTACTATTGTACACATGCTACAAAATTCGGGGTTGTTAGAACTTATTAATTAAATAACGGATTTAATGTGTTTATTTCACTCTATACCTATTGGTATTAAGTACTCTTTTATATTTTAGTATCTGTATCATAAATAAGTAAATAGATGTAATTAGCTTCCCAATTTATAGTAATTGATGTATTATTATTTGATTAGTAATTTTTATTTCAGTGCTCTGAAAAGGCTACATAAGAAGGAGAGTTTTGTTGTGTTAACAATACAGCACAAGACAAAAGGGAAGGGCAGGTGCAGTAACTTATTATTAAATCCATGTTGCTGGGGCTAATACAAGGAAGGAGAGTCTAGTGCAATAGAACTAGAAAGTCGCTATTTTTGTCTGCATATTTTAAGTTGACAATAAGTTTAAGAAAAAGTAAACTGATAAACTTATTTGAGAGAGCTTTAACCTCTGGTGACAACATAGAGAAACCTCAATCAAAGAACACTTTTCCTTTGTCCACTATGTCTTTCTTTCTTAAATAATTAAGTTTATAACCAATAGAGATAACGGCAAAACTAAAAAAAGGATTCCTACTAGAGAAATCTCAACATAAGAAAACTTCTCTTTTCTCCATTATTGTCTTTCTGTATTAAATAAGCAAGTTTACAATTGGAGATGACTAGAGAGCCCACAAAAGATTCCTACTGTGTAATAACCGCCCATTTAAAAATATTTAAGTATTAAATAAACATGGTCATGACCACAATCCTACTACGTGCTGTAACTACTATCCTAACGAATCTAAATGCTAATCTTAAGTACCCACTACAATATAATCCTCTTATAAATAGCAATAGAGACATATAGCATTCCCTTCCCTTAAGAAATTTTCCTCAAGTCTAATATAAAAAATTAGGTTTTCCTTGATACTGATTATGTGAGGGCCCATCCATTTCTGTATCATTGTCACTATCTTCCAAGGTGGTTTGGATTAAGAATAATTTCTTACAAACATGTGTTGGTTCAAATTTGTCATTACGTTTGAAGGATATTTGCCTCGTGCTTTCTCTTGTTCGTTCTTTAGTAGTGATTTTCTTCTTTGATGATGAGTTAGATTAACTACCTGCTGGTGGTTCAAACTTATCACTAGAATGTGATGCCGTTTACACTCGCTGTAACCAACTATATGTTGTATGTGCAACGGGAACGAGGAAATGTTGCAGCACTTTTTTGGACAATGTAGAGTCTTGAGGGAGATTTGGTACCAGTGGCAGCGAAAGTGTCTTACCATCACAGCTATCATGCTAGGGGACGACCTCACGGCGACTGAAAATGCACAACCAAACGCACAACCAAAAAGTATTATAGGATATAGGAGAAGAAAGAATCAAAGAAATGATCAACTTTTTAAAGACATACAGGGACGTAGGAAGAGTATGGGAGAGATTTGTCATCCTTTTCTGTACCTGGATTTCTATATCTAACATGTGTTGAGGATACAACTTTGGGAGTTGGATTTGTAATTGGCATAACATTATGCAGTCCATGTAAACTTAGTCCAAATAGCTCATCTAGCAGTTTTCATTATTGACATATATATTCTCTAGTTTCTTGTCAAAATGTGAAAAAAAAAAAAAATTACTAGTCTTATAGGCCTGAAATCGTCAACTTTAATTGACTTCATCCTCTTGGGGACAAGGTAGATGTACATCTCATTTATGTCTTTGTTGACCACACCATCCTCATAGAATTGCTCCATCACCATCATTTGGTCTTTCTTGATTAAACCCCAATTTTCTTGGTAAAACTTCATGGTGAACTCATTTGCCCCCAAGGTCTTGTCCTTTTCAAAGGGTCTTTCAAACCAACCTCTATCTTGGCCGTTAATGGGGGACCATTCAATACCCTCGGGGTCCCTTCTCTTCCTATCTCCACTGTTATAAATCTTCCTAAATGGTCGATTGTCACTTCTCTGGTTTAATCCTCATCTTTGATGACCTTGTCTTCTTTCTCAATTCTTGTCATTGGCTTCGGAAGAATTTTGTGGAAGTATCTTGTATTAACATCCCCTTCTCTAGCCCATTTAATTCTCGCCATTTGCCTTCTTGTTCTTTCAGTTCTTTTATCAACTTTTGTTCTCTTACAATTGTTCACCATCCGTCAATATCTACTTGGCCCCCCTTGCCTTCACTTATTTTCCTGTGAATAACATCTAATTCCTTCACCAACATTCCTCTTTTATCCCCTTCAGCTGCTTTCCCATTAGCATGCCATTTCTTGATGTGGTCTCTTATTCCTGAAGCTGTTCTATAACTTCTATGCCTGACATGTAAGGAAGATAATGGATTTATTTCACAGTTTACGAACTGCATTATCATTTTGGTTTTAAAATCTTCTCTTGCATTTGACTATTACTGTTTCTTATTTCCTATCCAATACATATGAAATTTTCTTGAATGTTATGTACTTTTATCTTTTAAGGATTTCCTCTAGCAAAAGTAAAATTTATCATTGATTGTCTTGTTTACTTTTTGTTTGAAAAGTTGAAAATAGTAGTTCTATTTCACTAATTACTTCAATAGCTTGCTTTTTACTGGGACTTTTCAAATAATTTGGTTACATATAATTTGTAAATTTGATGATTAAAAAGAAAACAGCGAAATTAATTGAATCATTTTAAACATTCATTCCATGGAAGGGAGATGGGGGAGGGATATAGCAAGAGGATCCAGGTGGGGGATGGTAGGGCAAGGCCCTTTCAAAAATCTTTATTTGGTTACCTTCAGATACACTATTAGCACACTATTGTTGGAGGTTTTACTTATTTGCAGGGATGAGAGATTGTATTGAAATACAAACTGATTTAACAAGCTGAATGCATACATAAAATTATTATGTAACATTGCGTTTTAATACACTTTCACCAAAATGTTGTGAAAATTCATTATTTATTATGTTGTTATTAGAATGTTCAAGAAAAGTTGAATGAATGAGATACTAAACAATATCTTGAGCTATCTCAGGTTAATTGGTTTTTCTTCACTTACACAGAAATACTTGTATTTGAAATGTCGGCAGTACTAAGTCAAATTGATTTAATTTTTTAAGGAATGATTTCATTCAAGTTCATGAGAGAGTAGTTCTATTAAAACAAGAACTCTGCCACTCAGATTCACTTTTAACGGACATGAATGATCTTATGTAAAAATCAAATACAATATTGAACTAATTGCATATAAACGTAAACCATCTCAAGTATTTGTTCTTTTGATTTATCTTTACTAACTTTTTATGTTCTTTATGGTTGTGCCAGGAAAGTGAAACTACTAACTGTTGTGTTCATTTGATTCAACCGAACAAACAAGATGAAGGTTAGATTTATTTTAATTGTATTATTTTGGTCACATTTGTATTTTACAAAATAATTTTGAGCTTTGAAAGGCCATTTTTTTTTTGGTGGAATTTTGTCAATGCTGTCCATGTGTAATACTGATTTGCTTTGCTCCTGCAAGATTGTTCTTAAGCAATAAATTGTTAACCTATTGGTCCTAGGTAATCGATGAATTAATTAATTTTATATTTTATATGCACACACAATTAATGGTATGAATGTGCCGATATTGTGTATATAAGCAAAGTTTTCATAGAGTGATGCAAAATCTCTAATCATCAATATCATAAAGTGATTAAAAAGCTCTAAGCCATGTTCATGTTAACAAAATTTAGCAAATTTCATCTATGCGATCAATTATGTGTTTCTAATGATTGGAAACTCAAATATGCCTTAAATCTTGTTCCTTTAGAATATGGAACTAATTAGGAGAAATCCAATTCACGGTTGAAAATTTTTATAAAATTTGACATTTTAGAGAAGTATCAAGAAATTTTCTTCATTGTTTTCAAAATCAACGTTTCTATTAGATATGCTAAAGCAAATGTTTTTTAATACTTCGTAATCTTAAAAATTTATCAAGGCTTACACCTTGAGGCCAATCTCATCTCGAGGCTTTTGAAAATTGCATGTCACCTACATGGGCTTGGGCCTTCAATACTTATGCTATAGGATTTGTGAGGTTTAAGGTCCATATCTACAACCCTCAACCTAAGGTTTATTTATTTATTTATTCTCTCATAAAGTACTTAAACCCGGTTTACCATAAAGAGAATCTAGAGTTTTTTTTTTCTTTGTAGTTTTAATATTAATTATTTTGGATGGATTCAAGCTCTAAAACTGCAGTCTTAAACTCTTGGCTGCTTTTATATCTGCATTTTCGAACTCTTTTTTGAATTACTTTCAATTGATATTACAATACCTATGTTTTTTTTTTTCTTAATGTTCATTCACCAATTATTAGGAGAGCTCTACATTTTGAAATTCAAAGCTTGAAATAATTGTAACATGAACTTCTCATGGTAGTTATTTTTTTCCGTTTATTGAACCTAGCATCATAAAAAATAATAGAAAGTAATGTAAAAATGTTAATAAAGAACTTGAAAACAAGAAGTGTAAAAATAATATTATTACATTTTATTTGTTAAGTTTGTCTTATTATTATTATTATTATTATTATATTTATTATTATTATTGTTATTATTATTATTATTGTTATTTTTTGTATGTATAGAAACCATGGCATTTTTTTTTTCAAAAGAAACGGAACATTTTATTATAGAAAAGAAAGACGGAAGAACCATAGAACAAGGAGAGGTCTAGCGACGCAAGACCAATCCCCACCCCACGACCCAAAATTACAAAATATTGCCCCACCTTCTAAGCCAATCCGACATAGAACCATGACATTTTAGAAAATCTTAATTTATAGTTATATGTTTCCCTTTTTTTTTTCTTGTGTAATGTTTGTTATAATTGATGCAATTGATATTTTACTTCAATCTTATATACTTTTATGTTTTAAGCTTATTATCTAACAAAGTTGAAAATAATATTAATATAGTTTTTTCTTTTGTCTGAAAAGTGAAAAATACTTAATAATTATTTATTGTGGTTATTTTCACTTCCACAAATTATCCTGATTTGTTTCCTAGCTCCCATGGAATTTTTGTAATATAATGTATTCAGAAAATTATATTCCATGTATGGTATTACAGTACAATGCAATGCAATACAATACACAATAATAATGTGAATATGATTTTAATAATTTAAATACTAATTAATCAATATGAGTTACATAATAATGGAAAAAATTAGTTACATAATTAACAAAGAAGAAAGAGAAAAAGCAAAAGGTTGACAGCTAATCAATTTAGTGTGGGTTGTAGGAAGATGATTTTCTTGCCTTGAGGTCTTTGGTTCAAGCCTCAAGTAGACTTAGTCTTCATCCCATGAGTGTGTGCTGCCTTCGCTTATTGCAAAGTGCTTATGTTGTGCTCACATGTGGGGATGCTCACACAACATTAAAGTAAGAATAATTTTAGGCAAGTGGACATATGTCGCACCAAAGATAGTACATAAAGTTACATTTAATTTAAATTTAGTTGAAGCAAGAGTACAGGTGACAGACAATAAAGCTGTATGCTTAGATATATGGAGGATTAAAACTTCATTATTTATTGTGGTTCTTTTGACTTCCACAAATTATCCTGATTTGTTACCAAACTCCCATGGAATTTTTGTAATATAATGTAATTAGAAAATTATATTCCCTGTATGGTATTACAGTACAATGCAATGCAATACAATACACAATAATAATGTTGAATGTGATTTTAATAATTTAAATACTAATTAATCAATATGAGTTACATAATAATGGAAAATTTTAGTTACATAATTAACAAAGAAGAAAGAGAAAAAGCAAAAGGTTGACCGCTAATCAATTTAGTGTGGGTTGTAGGAAGATGATTTTCTTGCCTTGAGGTCTTGGGTTCAAGCCTCAAGTAGACTTAGTTTTCATCCCATGAGTGTGTGCTTCCTTCACTGATTGCAAAGTGCTTATGTTGTGCTCACATGTGGGGATGCTCACACAACATTAAAATAAGAGTAATTTTAGGCGAGTGGACATTTGTCGTGCCAAAGATAGTACGTAAAGTTACATTTAATTTAAATTTAGTTGAAGCAAGAGTACAGGTGATAGACAATAAAGCTGTATACTTACATATCTGGAGGAACAACACATGATCAACTTTATTTCATTGAAATGGAATAAAAAAAAAATAATTGTGAGATTGCTATTAGGCCAACCATGCTTTTTGAAACACCACGTTAACAAGTATAACAAGGATTTGAACCTAGCATAGCGTCCAATTGTCTATAAGAAACCCACACATACAATTCATAATATTGGTCCCTATCGAGGACTACTATTTTGTGAACATTATAGCTAATTGGTTACTTTTCCCCTAAGGACTTCTTTTTAATACCATTTTGCCTAGATGCACTTAAGATGAGAAGAGGGCCCTTTAGCTTGAGGTTCAAGGTGCAAGGCAAGGCACACACCTTAGTAAAATGAGATGCAAAATTCTTTCAAAACTTAATCATAAATTAAATTTTGATAAAATAATTCAAAAAAAAAAAAAATACAAATACAAATAATGAAACTTTAATTTTAAGAAACACAAAAGCAATAAAGAAGAAATAGCAATTATAACACCTTTGCAATTCATAGTAGTCACAATCGAATTTAAATCATTGAATCATGCCATTAGTGATTTGATTTCCCCAAACAATTTGAATTAGCTTCATGAATTGCTATACACATGAATTTTAAGTGAATCACAGGTTGAATCATGGTAAATTGACTTGAATTATGAATATAAAAAACATTACTGTTTTTACTACTCAATACATTTGTAATATACACAAACGTACGATCACTTATAAATTGTGAATCTTACAATTCATCAGTTTGAAGCTTGATTCAGTTCCAGCAAGCCTCAAAATGCTTCATTTCCAATTCATGATTTTGACTAGCATATTTGTAATATCTTATTATTATAAAATCAAAACACAAGTTCCCTTTAATCATTTGGGTCCAATATTTGATTATTTGAAAAAGTATATAATACAATACTTATTTCTTAATTAAGTATATAATAAAATACAATCATTTGGAAGAAGGAGGACGAGGACAAAGGTCAACACTTAGTAAGATGGGAATAGGTTTGCAAAGAGATTCAACAAGGAGGTCTAGGAGTAGGAGGAATGATCAAACGGAACATTGCTTTGAGGGGTAAATGGTTGTGTAGAATGTATGAGAGGCCGGATGCTATGTGGGCTAAAGTGGTTAAGAGTATTCATGGATCTAAAATGTTTGGAAAAGAGGCTGGATTGAATGGGAGAAGTAGTCATAGATTCCCTTGGAAGGATATTTACAACATTTATGGAAAATTTAAGGAAAACATTCTATGAAAAGTAGGGAAAGGGGATAAAGTAGCTTTTTGGGGTGATCTTTGGTGTAGAACAAAAGAACTTATAAAGACCTAATGCTTATAGACTAACAAACATAAAGGAAGCGCTAATCTCTAATTTTAGGACAAGCACTACAGTTGATAATAGGGTTATTTGGGGATGGGACCTTCCCATGAGCAAAAATATTGGGGATGGGTAGATAGAAGAAATTAGTAAGCTGCTGAATTTGCTGCACAACTTTCAGCCATAGGATATTAATGAAGAGGATAGCCCGGTGTGAAAGGGAAAATGAAGTAAAGGGTTATCAGTTCGATCCTTCATGAAATATCTTAATGTCAGTAACTCAAACCGGCCAACAGTACTGGTGGAGTTCGTATGGAGGACAAAAGCTCCTATGAAAACGAGGCTTTTAGTTTGGTTAATTAGCTTAAACAAGCTAAATACAGCTGAAAATCTCCAAAAACATCTTCCTAATCATGTTCTTAACCTTTCAATCTGTTTGCTATGCAGGGATAACATGGATACCAACTCCTCACATTTTTGGGAATCGCAAAATGATCCAATAGCTATGGAGCAGATGAGTGCATAAATATTTAGTTTTTGAACCCCCAGCAGATCAGAATTTTTTTTTTTTTTTTTTAGTATTCCAGTAGGTGTGGTAAATAGAAGGATGCAACAATATTGGAGGCTCATAGTTTTTGTAGTTTGGTACACCATTTGGGAAGAAAAAACACAAGGCTCTTTTTGGACAAAGCTAGATCGGAGAGTACTGTGTGGGAAAAGATCAAATATATTGTTTGCTACTTGGGTTTCAAGTACGAAAGTGGGGAAAGGGTATCTTTTTGCGGATTGACTATGTAAAGGAGAAAATATCTTGCATAGCTTGTAATCTGGTTATGTTGCCTTGATATCTCATCAGACAACCTATTTTTGTAATTTTATTTTATTAATATAATAGTGTTTGTTTTAAAAAAATTGAATATTTTTTTAAAAGAATGAGACTCCCAAAAGCAAGCTCACTATGGTGTTGAGGGACATGCTTGGAGTGCATTAAAGCACACTAAGGTGCATGCCTCAGTTAAAATGCTCTACTTATCATTTATTGATGCCTAATAGTTGTGCCTCACTTAAAGGTGTGCTTGAGGTGCATTAAGGCACATGGCTTAATGACACTTAAAAGAAAATTTTTGAAAATGAATGCATTTGATTAAAATGGATGGAGGATGTTACTATTGAAATGAGAAAAAATGATTAAAATGGTTTATGGACACATGCAACCAAAATATTGGAGATATTAAAAACTAGGCAGAAAGGTGTATCATAAATTGGTTGCGATGTTAGAGGAAAGAGAAGATGTTCACACTAGATAGAGTGACAAGCTGAGCATTAACAATTTGGAGCATGGAAATTCTAAGTTGATGCAATGTGTGGAGAGCTATGCAAAAATGGTAAATGGAAGCTAATTGGTCTTTTGTTGGATTCTTGCCATCCAAAACAATTTTTATTAGAGGCTCTTAATGAAGTGAAGTGGTTGCAACTAACTAGGAGGGAAAAAGTAGCAGCAGTAGAATAGTCCATGGATACTCTATGAACTTGAAGGAAATTTTAGTGTTCATTTTGCGTGGATTTTGGATACAGTGTTTTGCTTTTATCCAGAAATACAACTCAAAAAATGTATTTGATTTGAGTGATTTGAAAATACTTTTCACTTTTTTGTTTGGAAAACAGGTAGTTTTCAAGAAACAGTGAAACATTATTTTTTGAATTTCAATTTTCTACGTGAATCCAAGTTTTTGAATCACAAACAAACCAAATGTAGCCTTAGCAAATAGGAAAGTTTATAAGATAGAACAAAAGCGTATTATGAAGATACATCTGATGGGCCTTTCTTGTTGAAATTATGAACAAGAATTTTAATTAGGTAGAAGAATCAATCAAAGGATTGGATCAAGGTAGTTTGCTTTGAAGCATGTAGCCAAAAGTTTGATTCAAATGAATCAATTTGATTCAGTGTAAATTGATGTGAATTGTTTGCATGGATTCTTCTTCCTCCCCTTTTTGTCCCTTTTAATCTATAAAAGCTTTTCTATGGCCTTTGGTGGGATTTTTAAAAATAGTCTCTCAGGGTTGTGATGAGCTTGAATGTGAGGATTGGGAGCATGATACTTCAAGGGAGGAACTAGTGATGGAAACAGAGACAGGAGTGACTTCAAAATTAATTAATAAGGTGTTTGAAGTTCTCAAGAGGCGAATATGCATTTGGTTAGGCTGAATCAATGAATGAGGATGGTCAAGTCTGAATATGCATTTGGTTAGGCTGAATCAATGAATGAGGATGGTCAAGTCTGAGCAGATTCCACGCACAATTCTAATCTATAGTTTACAGGTGGTTTAGTCTGATTTTCCATATCAAATTGTTAATCCTATCTTGGAATGTTTGAGTGGGGTTTTTGCAGCAATGTGTCAGGCAGTCAAGAAGATTTTGGGAGGTTTCAGGCTAGACGTTATCCTATTTCAAGAAACTAGAATGGGTACCACTGACAGAGGCTTTATTAGGAAAGGTTGGCAATCTTAGTTTATTTATTTGGCGTTTCTCCCAGCTTGTTGGTTTGTAGGGGGTATCTTGAACGTGTGGGACTATAGGAAGATGGGGAACTTGGAGTATATGCTTGGAAGCTTTTCTATCTTGTATTGTTGAAGGGGAATACAGAGGCACTTTCTAATTAGCAAATGTTTATCAACCAAATGCTTGACTGATTATAATGAACTTTGGAGGAGCTTGCTGTGTTGGTTGTCTCTTTGGCTCAAAGTGGTGTTTTGGTGGTGACTTAAATACGATTAGAAGTTCTTGAGAAGGTGAATGACAACCGTGTTTCTATGAGCATGATTGAGTTTGATGAACAAATTCGTGGGATGTGTCTTTTGGATCCACCTCTTTTGAATGCTACTATGACTTGGTTGAATCTTTAGTTTAATTGAGTTTGTTGCTGCTTAGAGTTAGACTGTGTCTTGCTTGTAAAGAGTGGGGTAATGCTTTTCCAATGCTGAAACAAGAGGCTCTTTTTAGGGTTTTTTTTTTTTTTTTTTTTTAAATCATTGGCTAATTACCCTCAATGCTTCCTTGTCTAAGTGGGAATCAACACTGTTCTATTGAAAATATTCGGCTTGGTTACGCAAATTTCCCATGACTCATGAAGGAATGGTGAGACTATGATGTGGCTCTACGTGGGAGGCATAAGGGTTTTGTATACGGCTTGTGAGTCTCGAATGCCATCTTAGGGATTGGATATCATGATTTTGTGTCAAAGGACATCGTCAAAAGAAAGGAATTAGAAATGGCCTTGATTAGGCTGAATTTGGAGAGCATAGAGGCTTGGAGAACATGAAAGAATGTCTATCAAGAACGATCTTCATGCTATTCAAATAAGGGAGAATCGAAAGTTGGCATTGAAGACAAAGTTGAAATGGGTTAAGGAAGGGCACCCTGATACTAACTTCTTTCATAAGATCTTGGGTAATTGACGTGTCGGGAATGCCATCTCCAAGGTGGTAAAAGAAGATGGAACTTGGTTGATATGGAGGGGTTTTATGGGGCATTGAGGGAAAAGAATGTTGTCTCCATCTTTGAGGAGGAGATGCTATGGTTGGAGGAGGCCTTTTGAGGTGGATGAGATCCATGAGGCGATTTTCAGCTGTCATGGTGAGAAGGCATTGGGGCCAAAGGTCTTGACTCTTTGATCCTATCAAAAGTGTTGGGACATGGTAAAGCTTGACTTGAAGAAGGTGATAAAAGAGTTTTTTGATGGTGGAGTGTTTAACAAATCATTTAATGAGGTTTTACATCACTCTTATCCTGAAGAAAGTTCTTCATTATACTTATCGAGGACGAGTTTTTAATAAAAATTTCATTTTTATAAGTAGCAATCTGAACAAGGGTGGTCATTCCCAAAATATATTACATGTTAAATGATCAATAATGAAGTATTTAGTTTTAGTTTTGATTCCCAAAATATTTTACATTTTAGAATTAACTGGATCCGGAAGAGTAAATAATAAGAATGGACATTCTAAGTCTTTTGAAAGATAGGTGAAAGCAACAAAACCAAAAAAAAGGGTGGTCAAGGTAGGTGGTCATAAGAAGAAAATTTAGCTTGTAAATATACGTTTTGAAAGGGTACTCGTTGAATGAATCTTTGTTTTTAATTTTTTTAAAAATAGTTTTCTTCCAATATTTATCATTTCATATTATCTCTGAGTGTAATTTTTTTGACACCTTGCTATATGCCTAGTTTTTTAAAATTTGTCATTGGAAACTCATTGGCAGGTGATGAGGTAGGTAAGGCTAATTGTTGATTTAGATTCTAGAAGATGGCTAACTTTGAATATATTGGCCCTTTGAGAACATTGGATTTCCAACGAAGCAATCTTGGGTGTTTTACTATATATATATTATTTCTTTCCTTTTTTGGGGTTTCGGCCTGCCTTTCATACTAATGTGTTCGATTATGATATTTTCATTTTCTCTGATTCTCTTTGTTTACATTAGGTGAAGACAAAAATGAGCATTGTGACAAGGAGGCAAAGCCTTGTGACACTGATGCTGTATCTGTTCAGTCGGATGGTTCATACAAGATATTACCATCTTCATCGAAGCCAACAGAAGCAGAACATTCAGATGGTGAACCAAACAAGGGAGTAGCTGATTTATCTGAAGATAGTGCTGCTGTTACTTTGACTGCTCCTGTTTATTTACATGTTTCATCTGAGATATCACCATCTTCATCTTCATCGCAGCAAACAGAAAAGGATCTTTCAGATACTGAGCCAAACATGGAGGTAGCTGATTTATGTGCCACTGCTGTTTCTTCACGTGGTTCATCTGGTCCATTTCCATCTTCAATGGAAGGAATTCTAAGGGAATCTTCAGATGATGGATCTAAGAAGGAAGGGCTAGTGTTGAATTCAGATGACATTAACATAAATGGCATTCCTACTTTAGATTCAGAGCAACCTAATAGTGGTGAAGATTCTTTAGTTGAAAGGGTGCAAAAGACTATGAGAGGAGATAGTTATGACCAGTCATTTTCAAAAAAAGATAGGAATAGTAGTAGTGGTGGTGTTGGGTTTACGAATAGCATGTTGTCTGACACTTTAGAAGCAGCCGTGTTGGATTTGGAGGAATTAGCAAATAGGATTAAATGGCTAAGGCGAGTTCATCAGTTTGGGTTAGAGTCTGCGAATGCATCGGTGCCTTCATGGAAATATTTGGAAGAACGGGTATCATCCAAGCACAACAGATAGCAACTTTGTTTTTCTTGTAAGTAGTGGCCGTCTCAGTATTCAGACTATGGACTACTCACTCCCACACCTGGAGGAGTAGAGTAGTAGTGACTTCTCTTAGAACTCTCAGAAAGTTATATGAAATGATTGTACCTCCATGATCTTAAGATACTTGCCATCGTCATTGTTGTTGCAAGTAGTGACATTGATTATGCCTGTTATTGCATTATGTAAATTTTGCAGCCATGCCTTTCTTTTATTCTTGTTTCTCTAGTCTTTTGTGGCGACATTTGATGTATTGGAAGTGACACCAAAGCAAATGATGGGTCTCCATTTATTATTATTATCATTATTATTTTAATTGGTTTTTTATGTATTTCTTTACCTTCAGTCTCTAACGTAGGCATTATAGGGTTGCAGAAGTATTTTTGACAAGTCAAACTTGATTCATCTTCCTTAGTATAAAATTGCTGAAGTGCTTTTTCTTCAAGAAAAAAAAAAAAAAAAATTAGCGCAAGACATTCATTTCAAAACTTAACTAATATTCTCCCGTCTTATGCATTTAAGAAATCTATTTTTTGTCTTCCACATAAAAGGAAAACTAGTTTTTGACCATAAAAAAGCACAAGGGTCTAGTTGACTCATGATTTAAAAACCTTTTTATATCTAATGTTGGAAAAATGCAAAAAAAAAAAAAAAAAAAAAAACTTGTTTAGTTAAGTTTTCAAGCGGTATTTTAAACCTTACAAAAGTAACATTACGTTCTTATAAGAAATAAAAGGTTATGGTTAAAATTATTTACTTTTTGAGTTGTATTCAAGTTTTGAGACCTTGTTGCAACCAAATAAAATAAAAAGAAAAGAATTAAATACTTTCCAAAATCACGACCAAGTCAGTAAGAAACATTAGCTAGGCAAAATATTATTTTGGAGAGAAAAAAAAAAGAGTTGTTAGCGCTTACCAATTGAAATGATAGTTTATTATGGAAATACTAGAGAAAAAAAATTATTCAAATACATTTTGTTAACATTATTATTATGAATTGCCTAGAATTATTCATCACTAATTGATTTGAGTTAATCTAAATTTTTTTAAAGACAATGTTAATTACGTGTATTAATTAATTACTCCGTATATATATCTAAGATTGGATGTAAAACTAAAATTATTTTTTAATCCTACTCCTATACTATGTGTCAGTAAGAAAAATAATGTTACTCCCTCTGTTTTGTCCAAGTTTCTAAAGAGATGCCAAAGAGGGAGGCAGAGAGAGCAAGAAGGAAGTTGTCTAGTTTTTGCTGAAATGAAGAGAATGGGGAGAGGTATAGGGTTTATATAGAGTTTTAATGGATAAGAATTAGCAAGTTTGGGTTATTTTCAATGTAGGAAACTTGCTAATTCTTCAACTTTACGCACAAGAATTAAAAATTAATGTTTTGGAAGCTTTATCATGTGTTTTGTCACCATAGTAGTCTTTCAACACCTTGATTTTTATTTTTTGCACAAATTGTTGTGTCACAACGGTAGTATTTCCACTACCGCGGTAAAATAACGGGTTACCCTTTTTCTATTTCTTTTGTTTCTATTTCTCCTTTGGGCTACCTTTTCCCATATTTATTAAATTTGCACCAAAATTCCCACAAAATTCTTAAAAGTCAATTTTTTTTTCAATTTTTTTATCAAATTTTGTGGGTTATTATAACCTACTCCCCTTAAAAGAAATTACGTTATCAAAATTTTTACTAGTTCACTCGAGTGTCATTCAGTTACATACTTTTAGTGAAAAGGTTTTAGTACTTAGCCTTCATCTCGCTTTCGAGCTCCCAAGTAGCCGCTTCCATTCCATGATGTTTCTAGAGAACTTTGACTAAGGGGATGTTCTTCCTTCTCAAGCTTTGTTACTTTGCGATCGAGAATCTTAATTGCTATTTCTTCATACGTGGCATCGTCTTGGATGTCCACCTCCTCCGAATGGATTATGTGAGAGGGTTCGAGTTCATACTTCCTCAACATTGACCAATAGAATATATTGTGAACTGAGGACATTCTGCTTGGTAGATCTAATTCTTAGGCACATTCTCCGATTTTTCTAATTATTTCGAATGGGTTGATGAATTTGGATGACAATTTTCCTTTATATCCAAATCGTTTGATTCTTTTCTAAGGGTTTATCTTTAAGAACACTTTATTACCCATCTAAAACTCAAGGGGCCTTCTCCTTTTATCAGCATAACTATTTTGTCTACTCTGTGTTGTGACCAATCTATTCTGTATCTATTTTACTTGATTGTTCATCTCCTCTACTAAATCTGGCCCAGTAAGCATGTGATCTCAAGTTTAGCCCAATAGGTTGGTGATTTGCAGGGCCTCCCATAGAGAGCTTCATATAGAGTCATCTTTATACTTGCCTAATAATTGTTGTTATAGGCAAACTCAGCCAAATGTGGGTACTTGCTCTAGTTGCCCTTGAAATTAAGGATGCAGTATCTCAACATGTCTTCTAGTGTCTGAATGATTCTCTCAGATTGACCATCAGTTTGAGAATGGAAAGTGATGCTCATGGTGAGTTTGGTGCCTAACTTTTTCTGTAGACTCTACCAGAACTGTGACATGAACTGAGAGTCTCTATCTGACATTATGCTTTTAGGCACACCATGCAGTCGTACTATCTTCTTTACATAGAGTTCTCTTAGCTTACTAACTTGGTCTATGAATCTAATAGGCAAGAAATGTGTCACTTTAGTGAGACGATCCATAATCACTCATACTGTATATTCTCCTTTTTTATTCTTAGGTACTAACAAAATCCATGAAAATGTTATCTCACTTCCATTAAGGGATTGGGAGTGGTTGTAACATTTCAGTGGGTTTTCTATGTTTTGCCTTTACTTGCTGACAAGTTAGACACTTGAAGACATATTTAGCTACATCTCTCTTCATACCTCGCCACCATTAAGTCTTTTTGAGGTTTTGATACCTCTTGTCACCGCCTGGATGCATCGTGTACGTTGTCTGATGGGCTTCGTCTAGTATGGTTTGCTTACTCTGCCCATTCTAAGGCAAACAAATTCTATCTCCAAGCTTTAGGGTATTTTTACCATCTATCTAGGGCTTAGTGTGCTTACCCTATTCGACTCCTTCTATTAGGCTTGTGAGTTACTTGTCTTACGTTTGTTCATCCTTGATCTGATGTAGAAGATTCGATTGGCAAGTCATATTATAAAGATAAACTTGCTTCTCGTTTGGCGCCACAACCAAGTTGTAGTCCTCAATTAACTGGTATATCTGACCCTTTTCCTCCTCCTGTTTGTTGAATTTTTTACTCAAGGCATCAAATACCACATTGGCCTTCCTTGAATGGTAGTGTAGTTGGAAATCATAGTCCTTAAAGAACTTCATCCATCTCTATTTTTTATTCTAGGTATAGGTATATTTCAGACCCTTGTGGTTTAAGAATATGTTAAACTTCTCACTGTAGAGGTAATGCCTCTTTATTATTAGGGCAAATATAATGGGGGCCAATTCTAAGTTATGGGGTGGGTAATTTTGTTCATGGATTTTAAGTTGTCTTGAGGCATATGCAAGAACCTTTCTTTCTTGCATTAAGTTTGCGTCCAATCCATTTTGTGAAGTATCTGTATACAGAACATATGCAATACCATGGTTAGGAATGACTAAGATGAGGGTTGTAGTCAATCTCCTCTTCAGTTCTTGGAATGATTGTTCACAATTCTCATCCCAACTGAACTTTACTCCCTTTCTAGTCAATTTGATCATGGGTTTGGCCAACTTGGAGAAATCTCGGATGAAACTTTGGTAATATCCAATTAGGCCTGAGAAACTTTTGATCTTTGTAACTGTCTTTCATTGCTTCCAGTCCATGACAGCTTCTACCTTCTCAATGTCTACAGAGATGCCCTCTAATGATACTATATGGCCAAGGAATTTAACCGTCTTTCATCTAGAATTCGCACTTTCTAAACTTGGTATACAACTGGTTTCTCCAAACGGTCTCCAACACAATCCTCAAGTGTTCTAAGTATGTACTTGAAAACTAAAGTGGGAGTGAGCTCAAAAGCCTAGTGGATCATTCCTACACATCACATGCATTATACAGACCCAATCCAAAACATTATAAACACTTTCAAACATTAGGCATTTCAAACATTCATTTGTTTTAGTCGAGGTCTAAAATCGGAAGAGGGTTGAGAAGCCTCTCAATATTCCCTATGATATGAATCAACACAAATCATAGGTAACACCTAAGGCCGGTTACCTTTCAGAGTCACAATCCAAGGGAGTGTACTTACCTAGGCATTGTACCATCTCCTAAAGACTTCGAGCTGTCACAGTCAGCTCCGGTTGGGAATACCTATGATCTACCTTGTGGCTCGACAATCTCAAGCAGTGACACATAGGAGATGCCACCTCGATCCGCTTCAGGCTCGACAATCGCACCCGGTACGTGGATTCTTTTTAAACCATCGTCTTATTTTAGTTTTACAAACAATCTCAAACACATTGAGCGTCACACAATTCACAAGGAAAATAATTCCAATTATGCATGCAAGTTAACATTATAAGGTACATGAATAAACAATAGGATCTAGATGCATATTTTCCTTATTCATGCATGCCATAATTGAGTAAATCTAAATGTAAGCTTTTTTAGTAAATCATGTCATGAATTTATTATGCATAAGCCTAAGTAATTGTTACTCATCACACATCATGCAATACACCAAACAATTCCAATCAATTCCTTAATGAGATTCTAATAACCTAGGACTATTCAAACAAATGCTTTGAATTTTAAATCTATATAATACATATGAGCAAGAAAGTCACGCGCACTTGATTCTGCTGATCTTCAAGCTCCTTGCCTTCTGTCGAAATACTCGATACTCTTAATTGTAAAATCAGAAATTCAATAATCAATAAAATTCCTAAATTCTTAATTTATAGTTCATCTTATTCAAAATATTTTGAAGCTTAAAGAGTCTCAAACTAATTATGGAACCTAGATAGTAGTTTCTATTAATTTTGGGTTATTCCTAAATTCTAAAATTTTATACATTCTAATTAAAATAACTTCTAAGTCTTCTAAATTTTCTTAATTTGAAATTATAACTTTAATAATTTACTTACAAGCTTTTTCATAGAATTTAATTTCTAATAACTCAATCTTCACAATTTAAATAATTTATTAATATCATAATTAATTTTAATTACGAACAAAATAAGACTTCTAATTTTCAAAACTTTAGTCTTTTTTCGCATTTGAGATTTCCAATCTCTTTTTGATAAGAAATTAAAGTTTACATACATTTATTTTTGCTATTACTGTCATTTTCTCACACTAAAACATACTTTCTTAGTTCATGATTTTATTAGGATTTTTTAAAATATTATTGACTGAATTCTTGAATCAACTTTTCTAAAATACTAACTTTTTTTTTCCAGATTTTCTATTATTAAAGTTTAACATAAATCTTATCTTAAATTGTTGATTCTAATAACTTTTATTCAAATTTGGCAAAAATTAAATAATGACATACTTTAATAAATAAAACCACCATTGATTGATTTTTTTTTCTCAGCCTATCATTCCTTTGCTATGAATAAGGTATAAGCATCATAGATTTATTTTCCTAATTAATCTATATTAAGTTATTAAACTCAGATTAAGTCTTTTAATCACTCTCCTCTACTCACAGCAAGAAAGCTAAATTTAGGAAGTTGAGATCGTTCTTACCTCTTCTTCTTCATCAAGTCATGATCAAAACGCACCCCAGCATCCAAAACCGCCCAGAACATTAACCAAAATTTGTCATTGTTCTTCCATTGTTCGACTAGTTTCAAAAAGCCCATCACTAACATTAGCACCCCAGCCCATCTTCTTCGTTTAAACACAGTATCAGCTACTAAAACGAGATCATGATTTGCTCTTCTCTGTTTGCAATTCCCACCTGTAGCCATCATTGATTTTCTTCATTCACAACGCCCAACAATAGCAGTTGTAGCTATGTTCTTCATCCACAACACCCACAGCACTGGTTTTGTGCTTCATTCTTTACTTCAGTCCGACTCAAGATCAAGATAAGATCAAGCACCCTAAATCCATTTCCAGCAATTAAATTCATTTCCAATCGTTGCCTCTGTTGTTGTCCATAGCCAGCCACCATTCATCTTCATCTTCATTCTTCACAAGCCAACCATTCTTTTTTTAATTTCGTTTTATTTCCTTTTTTTTACATATACATGTACCAATATATATGTATTATATACCAAAATTTCACATTTTTTTCTAAATTATTAAAAATTGTCTACTTCATCATTTTTCACCAAAATGCCAATATTATACACTATTTTATCATTTATTCAATTATTTTCTCCAAAAATTGAACAATTTTCCCAAAAATCATATTTTTCACCCAAAAATTACATTTATCATTCTAAAAATCTGATAATTGTTTCAAAAATTCATAAATCAATCTTGAAGGTTATTTTCCTCAAGAAAACACATTTTTTAATATTTTTATGTGTTTTCTCCTTAAAATTATATTTTCTCAAATTATTTTTATTTTTTTAATAATTAATCTAAAATTGAAAAAAATTGGTGAAAATTTTGCATTTTCTCATTAAAATTCTAAAAAATACATAGAGTACATGCATGTCAGATCCGTCAATCTGATGTCAAAAATATGGGTCGTCACACATTCTTTCAATACATTTAATATATTTATCTATGCTATATATAATGTAAACTTTTTATATAAAAGCGAATTTGGACTTAAATTTGATTTTTTAACTTTTAGTCCATTTATTTATTAAAAAAATTAGCTTTATCATTAAAAATTAATAATTTAGTACTTTTAACAATTTAGTGTTAACTCAATCTAAAATTTCCTATACAATTTTATATTTATAATTTTTTAATATTTATAATTTATAATTTTAATAATTGTAATTTATATTTTGTATTTTAATTTTTAATTTTTTATTTTTTATCCATATATGCAGCACGTGTCACACCCGACCCCCGGACTGGACGTCATGTCTGTCAATCTGAGGCCCTGTCGTTGGGCATCGCGCGGCTCCAAGCTCGACGCGTGGTCCACCGAAGCACCAGATGTGCGACAGTTATCATCATCTTTCTTTCCACAACCTCTATACACAAGGTTTAAGTTCAAATAATCATTTTATTAATGCTCACTAAGCAATTAGTTTCAAATGTTCATTCACCGGATGTTCAAAATTATATTTATACTGGAAATCAAGATAATAGTAGCGGAAACACTTTTCGAATCAAATCTTTCTAAATCATTGAACACTGTTTAGCAATACCATAACTAAAAATCATCAGTTTATCAATCAAGATAAAAACAGTGTTTAAGATGGTAAAACAATCCTGTATATACATATGTAAGAAATATGATACATGACCTTCCGGTCCAAATTCAAAATATACATCGTAAAAATTGTACAAAACAGAGAGATAGTTTAACAAAAAAATCACTCACTCTCTCTACAAATCCTTCAGTCTCCGGTCTGCATCCTCACTGAGCGCTGGGCTCATGAGTACCTGTAAAATAAAAATGGGGTGAGCTCGAAAGCCTAGTGGATCTCTCCTACACATCAATAACATTATACTAACGAGCATACGAAACATGCAAACAATTTCAAATCATTAGGGGCGTTTCAAACACTTAGTCAATTTATCCATTGCACTCTAATATCAGGAATGTACCATCTGATATTAGGAATTAACCGAAAGAGTGAACCACCCTCGGTATCCCAATTGTGGTCCTGAACACAATTAGGCACGACATCTTTATAACACTGAAGTCTACCTCTGAGACCACAACCCAAGAAGATACTGAAACCAAGGGAAAAATCCTCATGACTTTCCAAATTCGAGGGTCTCATATGGCCGTTCGTGGTTTGGCCTAGTTGGAAATACCCACGATAACGTCCTGGGACATCCGAAGAACCTCAACGCGATGTGCCACCAGTGCCTGTCCATCGCCCCGGTACGTGGAGTTCTTAATAAACCTTTAATGTTATTTAGTTTCACAATCATAGTTTTCATTCCACACAACAAACAAACATGCTTATTCAAATGCTAACCTAAGTAAAGAAAGCAAATAATCACCAAGCTGATCATAATATCCTAGTATGTAACACCCCAATTTTCGACCGGGCCTCCGTTCACGTGTTATGTCACATGTGGGTCATCGTCCGATGAAAATTGAGATGCTACGTTAAGTTTCATTCTGTAAAAATCTTTTCTCAAAATCAAATTCATAAACTTTTAGTTCTTAAGCAAATGTCTGACAATCTCACATACACAACCAATTAATCAATTCTATTCATTGAGACGTTCGCAGGGTTCCTGAAAATAAACCATCATTAATGCAGCGGAAATAATTTAAAACTATTCATTCAAACTAAAATCGTTAAACAAGTAAAACCATTTAAATGTAAAAGAATTGAAGTTAAACCAATGTAAACACATTTGAATAGTCCAATATCATACAAAAAATATAATTTTTCAGTCACCTATTCCTGACGACCTCCCTATGAGGTGTCCAATCTGAGTGCAAGTCTTCTGACGCAGAACATCACATTCTAAGTACAAGTGTACCTGAAAAATAGAATGGGAGTGAGCTCGAAAGCTCAGTGGATCGATCCTACACATCACATGCATTATACAGACCCAATCCAAAACATTACAAACACTTGCAAACATTAGGCGTTTCAAACATTCATTTAATCTTGGTTAAAGTCAAAACCAGAAGAGGATTGAAACTGCCTCTCGGTATTCCCTGTGATCCAATCCAATCATAATCATAGAGGCCTCAGGTGCTACCATGTAAAATCAATTATATCTCAGTATCACAATCCAAGAGAGAGTACTTATCTAGACTCGTACAGTCTCTCAAAGACTTCGAGCTGTCGCAGGCAGCTCAGGGTGGGAATACCTACGATCCGCCTTGCGACTCGTCAATCGCACCGGTACGTGGATTCTTAATAAACCATCATCTTATATTTTTCATTTTACAAACGATCTCAATCATATCATTCATCATACAATTACATTTTCGTTTTACAAACGATCTCAATCATATCATTCATCATACAATTACACTAAAACATATAACCCAGACCATACTTGCAAATTCACATGATAAGGTGCATTAATAAACAATGGAATCTAAATAAACCATTGCCTAGTCATGCATGCCATAATTGCGTGAATCTAAGTACAAGATCATGTCATAACCAATTATGCATGGATTAATTAGTTCATCGCACATTACACATCATTCAAGGAAGTCAAACAATTTCCATTCAATTTCCAAGTAAAATTCTAATAACTTAGGACTATTCAATCAAATGCTTTGAATCTTAAATCCGTATAATACAAGTGAGCAAGGAAGTCACGCCCACTTGAATTTTCGGACATTCCTCTTTCTCTTCGTCGCGAGTGATCATCCTAAGAAAGTCGATCTGCAATAGTAATTATATTATGATAATTTCTTAACTAAAGCTTCACACTAATTTCACTACTTATAATTTAGTACTCCTTTTAACTAATCAAAGTGATTTTTATAATCACCTCATGTATTTGTTAATTAAGTGTTCTTCAATTTCTGAGTCTATGTTTTAAATGAATTATTCATAAAAATTATATGAACAAAATAAGACTTCTAATTCTCAAAACGTTAGCCTTTTTGCATTTTATTTAAAATAAATTTCATACTATTTAACATCTAAAATTTAAACTATACCTTACGTCATCTTCTTCGCGTGAAACCTGCCACCGACGCACTCTTTGTAGTGTGTTTTACATAGCCAAAAATTCAAGTATCTTTACTCCATCATCGTCGTTATGTTCATCATCAGGATCTATATCTATACCCAAGGCCGGCAAGCACCAAGACGCCCCAAATGTCCGGGAAAAGATTTATTCGTCATTCCTCATTCTCCGGCTAACATAACCCACTGTAACTCTTTTTCTTCACCGGACCACTACCCAAGTGTCACCAAGATTTACTCTTTGTTTCCTCATTCTAACCCGTTTTCTTCCTTTGAATACCACACTACACAACCAGCTTCTCTGTCTCAATGATCGGCCACCATGGAATCAAGTCGACTACACTAAATTGATTTCCAGCAACGAAATCACTCGCCTTTATTTCTCTGGTCCTCTATTTTTTGTTCCACAGTAGATGCACTCCCATGCTCACTGTCAATTAGGAGCAGGATATCCACACCTTTCCTAATCCAGGTCACATTCTCTGTTTTGACAACCACAAACCGGACAATTGAACCAGAACAGCTGCTACGTTCGTCTTCCTTGCATTGCTTTCGGCAGTTGCAGCAGCTTCAACACCATAGACGACCATTATTCGAGTTTCTCGTCTTCTGTTTTGCTCCCTCTTTTCATAACACTACAGCAGCCGTTCTTCATCTTCATCGTCTAGCACTTGCAGCTGCAGCAGACTATAACGGTAGTTATAGCTGCAACAACTGAAGCAGCAGCCGCACCCTGCTCTTCATTTCGCTGCTCATGCAACTCCCACCCCACGTCATACTGCCCTTCAGCTTCTCTTCTTTTTTTTTTCCACGGTTTCTTCTTCCATTACGAGAGCTGCAGCTGCTCGGTACCTCGTCTTCAAAACAAAGCATCGCCAATCGCCGTAGTCCATCCAGCCAGCACCTCTTCCCAAGCTACCATCCGTCAGTTCTCCTTCTTCTTTATTTGGTAACCACAACAGTTTGCAGTAGCCAACTTCCTCTGTTCACTTTATCCATCATCACCAGCTCCATTAACAGAGTAACCGTTCTCTGTTCCCATCCCTTGCAGTAGCAGCAGCCCGTGTTCATGCAACCACCAGCTGCAACTTCATCCTTCCCTGTTTCAGACGTTTTCAATGGTAGCTCATCTATTTCTGTTTCAGCATCTTCACTGCGCTTTGCTTCATCTTCTTTTCATTACATCTTCTCTGTTCGGCACACCGCTATAACCAACAACTGCAGTAGCAGCTTCTTCTCTTCTCTGTTTCTTCCATTCGACTTCATCGGCTGCATCAACCAGCAGCCATTCTTTTCTTCTCCGTCCGGCGGTAATTACCATAGCAGTAGACTGCTACAGCAATAACAGCAGCAGACTGCAAGACCAGTAAAACCGGTCTTCTTCCTTCGTCTTCTTCTTCGTTCGCCTTCTCCAACGTTGCAGCAGCAACACCCGCATAGCGAACATAGCAGGCCCTCGTTCTCTACTTCCTCTGTTTTTCCCATCTGCTTCTTATTTCCATTTCGTTTCTCTTCCTTCGTAAGCCAACCAACATCGCCAAATCTTCACCGCCAACACCATTTTTTTTTTTCGGGTGTAGTCTTTGAATTTCCAGACTTTTTATTCATTTGTTTTTTGTTTTTTTTTTCTAATTACTTGAGTTATTTACCCTTTATATTATCAAATTATATATACATGTTACCAATATAATTCTCTCCATTTTTTTTTATACTTATTTGGTATGCATAATAATTTTTTTATTGTTATCATTATTATTATCGTTATTATTATTTTAACCATCCATTTAATTCAAATTTCTTATTACACTTTCACCAAACAAATTTTTTCTCTCTTTTTTTTTTGTTCGCGACCTTATTTTAACATCGACACTAACATCATTTTTTTGTGTTATTTTATTTTACTTTCAATTTCTCATCTTCTTCCGATATGATATTTTATTCTAGGTTCGCTGGCGACGTGGCGCGCTCGCAACGTTCTGGAGTATTATATAGTACTAGAAAGCGAGCAACCAGACATTAGAATATCATGTTAATCAATCCACCCAAGGCATACATTCCTAGCATGATACTAAGTACAGGAATTTAAACATGGATTATATTTCGTATCCTACGTCCGCATAATACTAAAGAGTGAGGAAGAGATAGTCAACCCCACCTGTACATGCCGAAACGCTGCTGGATCGTCGCCCCTCTCACTGCAGCCCAATACCGTCAATCTGCATCATTAGATGGTAATGATACATTACTTTGGGCTTTTAATACACATCTAACCCGACCCTAAGGGTCCGTTATCAATCAGTGTTTTAGAGTGTACTCAAAACACTCCAAAAATAACATCCCTGTCCATTGACCGCAATCGGTACGGTGTGGACCACAGTTTACACACAATTTCTCACCCAATAATGGGATGTCACACGTGCACACCATACTTGTGATTCCTAATTAGTTTAACACTTAAATCTAGTGTATTGGACACCCAACAATCATTTAAACACATAAATCAACTAAAGAATGGTCGTTCACATGGTTTATTCACCGAAATCCATTGATCAAGCCTTAAAAACGGGATTTTGTTTCAGTGAAATCAATCCCTTCATTTCTATAACCACACAACCATTCTAAATCCATCATTCTAGTGTCCAAACACACATACAAGGGAATAAACGACAATTCACCACGTTTGGCTTGGTTTCCAGCCACCAAACCCACAACACAAAGTTCATAAACGGATCTTCATCACTTTGATTCACTAACCATTAGTAGCTATTTCTAACACCCCCAGCTCCCATTCTTTCTCTATCACATACGTCATAGGTGACGTGGTGGTCTCGTGCTTGAGACGTCATTTCATTTGAGTGCAGTCAGTCCTGCTTTCTATTTGAGAACTGGGAATATTACTTTTTCTTTTCTTCATTTATCTGTTAGTTTTAACAGTTCATATCCAAGAGATAAAATTTAAATATAATACATCTGAAAACATTACTTCATTATCAGAGTTATGAATAATTTTGTGGGTTCCATAAACATCTTTTAAAAATACAAATATTACTGATATTTGACATAATCAAGCCCTAAAATACACATCATTTTCTACTATCCTGTACACTGTCATTAATTTACATTAATCTGCAGAGGCATCGTCTTCAATAATTTCCTGAAAAAAA